>JAGVSQ010002170.1:0-25748 GCA_022683975.1 Rhyacophila evoluta | reverse complement strand
GCTCGACGAGACGAAGCTCGACGCGTTCACCGCATCTCGATATCGTTCGCCCTAACTTTAAAGTTTTTGTGATGTATATGGGTAAGATTATTGTTGAAATCAGTATGTCATAAAATATCCTAGATACCTTTATGATATGTGTAAAATATTAAGGTATTATGATGGCAATATAGTAATACTTCAAAATGCTCAGTAGGAAGTTTCACCTTTTTCATGATCCATGTGGAGTCCTCGTAAGCCTTCGATATGATTTCTTTGATTCTATCAGGGTCTGCTTCTGTAACATGCTGCTTATAGCTCTGAAATTTGTTTTCAAAAAGGTGGGTGAGTATGAAAGAATTTGCATTTTTTGTTGGTGATATAAATGATATATGGGTGTATTTGTAGAACATTACATCACACAAAATATTTGATTTAGTCCAAATTTCAGGATGGAATATTTTAGACAATTACTTTAATACTCATTCTCACAATAATTTTGTAACTTAATTATTATTATTGTCTCCCCGGTAACATAGGGATTATCGTGTCTACCTCACAATCTGGAGAATGCGGGTTCAACTCCCGCATCTGTTGGATTTACAAATAAAATCAAAAATGCAGGACTGGATGCTCATTGGGTTGAGCAATTGTCTGGGAAATAATTCGTGAGATATAATCTGTCAAGACATGTCTTCATATTGCGGAGATCCATATACTTCACTTTCCATCCAAGATCCATATGCTTTGAGAGCAAACATGGTATATATATTTAAAAAATGTTTATAATTGGACAAAAGGTATATCATAATTTCGACTAATGAAATACTAGAAAGATATTTAATTTGTATTGGGTGAATTTTCAATTCAACAAAAAGGGAATTTCAGCTAGTAAATGCATCCATCTGTGGATGGAACCAGTTTAAACTAAAAATTAATATTGATAAAGTATTCATTATGGATAAAAATACCTGTGTATATTTTTTAAATTGAATTTCAAATTGTAACTTTTATTTTAAGCCAAAAGATAGTGCTTTATTGCTTTGTAATATGTAATTTTCATTTACAAAAATTCTTGTTTTCTCTCCTTGTTGAAATACTTACCTGTGTCAGTGCCGCAAAAGCAAACTTTTTTCGACACATTATTCTCGTTCTTATCATTAATTTGTCCACCAATCACACATTAATCCAAAACTCACAATATAATAGAGTTTTTCAAATAATATCTCGATTCACTCTCATGATCAATTAAAATAAATGATAATGTCAAAGTTTGTAAAAAATGTGAATTTTACCTGTCGAATAGAGTGTTTGTAATGCTGCTGTGCCTCTTTAGGCAGTTTTTCTGTTTCTCTAAATAAATACTTATATAATTTCAGAGATGTCATAGCACCTTTTGAAGAAAATTTTCGACAAATCATGATTTATAACTAAAACAAAGAAAAAGAACACAAGTCTTCTAATTCTTTTTCGCAAATTCAAATTTTTAGATAGTCCAACTTAATTGAAATTATTTTACCTGAGAATTGATATCAAAAATTACTCAACAAATTTAAAATTTCATTTGTTAAATAATTGTAACCTGAAAGATTTTAAATTTCTAGCTGTCAAAATAACGTCTCCACTGTCAGTCACAACAATAGACAATCTGCTATGGTAAAGGCTTTTTAAGAAGTATTTTTTGTTTTGTCCGTTCCAAAAGTGAAATATAATAATATGTATCTTTGCAGTAGTATGAAGACATGCTTTCAAAGATTATTTTTGATTAAATAAAATGGTTTTTTCAAATATAAATTTAGTGCAAATTATCATTTTTTAATAACACACTTTTTGAACGATAATAAATACTTTAACATTTATATTAATTTATTATTGTTCAAGAAATGCGGTAATAATTTTCCATGTATTTAACTATTCATCACATAACTTTATTTATTAAACAATTGTTGATTAGCAACAAATAATTAACGGTAAAGAATATAACGCTCAGTTTAATGTATAACTAAAAATAAATGAATATTGCTTATTGTAATAAGTTATTTACGAGTAATAATACATTTAAGTAAGAAATTATTCAATTCGCTAAATTAAAAAAATGATGAATTAATTAATTAATTTCTCAACGTCAATTTTGATTTAACAATTAAAAACCAGTTTATTGTCTATCCAATCTAATCTAAAGAAATGAAATATTATAACATATCTTGTAAAATAACCCCATACATTTTTTACAAGAAAATATTTGTTTAAGAGATTAATTTTTTGAGAAAACAAAAATAACGTAATAATATTCTGTAGTGTACTGGCAGCACCAAATGAGTAAGTTTAGAAGTAATTCGCTAGATTTCGCTATGACGAATACTGTCAGATTACCAGATTTTCGTTTCCAAAACAGCTAAACATTATGAAATTGTTGAATCATTAAAATTAGCATAGGAGTGATTTATTATGTTAAGTGCAAATAATGTTTTTCCATCTTCAATATTCTGAAATGATGTGAATTTTATAAGTAGCATAAACGATGACCTTGCGTAGACAGCTGCGTGTCTTTAAATTGTATTCATGATTGTAAATTGAATTGACTAAACATGGCTGACAGATAAACTTACCTGTTTTGACGTTTCGGTTTTTCAATCATTGACTCAGTTGTGTTGTGAAAATTTAAATAAATGTTGATAAGTTAATGTTTTTCTATACATGGGATGGCTTTGGTGACCGTTCAGAGATCTCCAAGCGTGACAAATTCACCACAAAGCTCGGTAAGCGAATAAAATGATTCATCTTTGTTTGCATCGTTTATCTTCCACTGGTTTATTTATGTTAACAGAAAAGATATAATATGCCCTGCTCTGTCCTTTTAATATCATTTGGTGTATTTGAGTGAAGATAGTTAATGCATATATGGAATAATATTATATTTACCGCCTCAACTTCAGTGATACTGCAAATGAATTTATAAGTAAGTGAAAATTCTTATACATTATTCATTTCCTGCCCTTCGTTTAATGTATTGCCAAAACTACCATCTCATACGAATGAATATTTTATTTTTACAATAAGTATGCTTCTAAAGTTTGGTCGATTGTTATCATTATTTATTTTTTACGACTGGGTAAAGAAAATGAATGGAACGACTTTGTCTATTATAGTTCTCAGTTGTGCAAGCGTCATGGTCCATGGTAATGTCAACAGAATTATTCCTTTTCGGTTGATAAGGTATTGTGAGACGGAGGTTGTTAGCCTTGTTGACCTGTTTATTCAGCAATTTATCAGTAACGGTAAGTCATCGCTGCCTCTAACCAATCTTCTAGTTCTTTTCTGTTGCACTCCATGACTGCGGCGCATGCGTGTTGCTCAGTTTGCTTTGATCACGTTGATAAGATGAATTTCTCACTCAATCTCCGATGTTATTGATATTAATTCGAACAACTTCACATTCGATAAAACATGCGTAATAAACACTGAATTATGTTCCGTAAAATGATAAAAAAATATTAAAATATTTTGCCTATCAAATAAGTTTTTGCGGCTTGTCAGTTATTTGCATTCGATTTAAATTAAATCATTGCCAGTTCGCATACTTATTAGTTTAATTTTTCAATAATACATATTGTGCCAGTTAAGTTTTATAAACTTATTATTCATATCGAACCTCACCAACAGATTTTTTTAAGCTACAATATTTGAAATGACTAAAAATGTATCAAGAGATGATGTATCTAAGTCTCAACGGATTCCCTTTTCAAGTTTATATTTTACGGGAATAAGTATATAGTTTTACACCATTCACACATTCTTTATACCATGAAATATTTTTTCGTTTAATTTGAACGACTCGAAGCGTTATTATATTTTATAATAATGGCAGTGATACTTATAGTTATGAATTGAGTACTATTAGTTATTAATTTAGTACTACGCACATGTACATTATCAAATAGGCAGGTTTTTGCCTTAGTTTTAAGAAAAGAAATTAAGAATTATGTTATTATCGTAGCTATGTGAATATAGTACTCGTGTGCTGCGTGCGCAAGGTGGGAAAATGTTGTACTAATCGTAATGTCATATTATTATTTGAAAATGCAGTCCGTATTTGTACTCGAAGTTGAGTGGGTGTCGTCGATTCGCGCGTCAAACTTTTCACGCGTGTGATCTGACGTTTACCTCCCTCACGTACATTCATTACTCGACTCGACAAATATCATTGTACTGTACGAAGGTGGTGTGTTAAATGTTCAGTGAAATTGTATTCTAAGTACTGTTGACCTCTGCTGTACTGATAGAATCTCAGTGATGAGATGACTGACAAAATTCAAATATAAACATCGTCCCAGCGGATTGTTGCATTATTTTGTTCTTTTATGATTAGGCGACGATAAACATTCTCGATTATAGTTGTTATTCAAATTAACGATTAGAATCAGTGGATGTACTTATAAATTCAGTGTAATTTGCACAAAATAAACAAATTATGGCATGTATCAGTGTTTGTAATGGACAAAAATTCTAGTGTTTTTTTTTAAGTTGAATGATTTAATTAAGTAGTAGTCACATCATATTAAACTGTAAATTGCATAGCAATTGATTACACATACTTTTCAAATTCTAACATTCATTATCTAGACTTGCATGACGTGCTGTGTGAAACTGTGTATTGCATCTTTATGACACCGATCCACGATTACTAAAAATGATTTTGGATAAATTAAGTTTTTTTTCTTTTGGAGATGTTTCGGATAACCGTAAAAATGAGCTGTGAGTGATACGTTGTTTCGGCGGTTGTGTTGAAAGTGTGGGTCGCGATGCTGTACGTTTTGCCGGCCGGGAATGCCGGCTCTACGGTGGCGTCTTGGGGCGGCGGCGCTCGCCAGGCGTCGCGGCGCCCACCGAGGCTAGTCGCCTGCTCTCCACCGACTTCCAATAAGAATAACAATGTAAGTAAAAATGAAAAAGAACATATATGATGGCCGCGGAAGTTTTCCGTTAGTGTAACTTAAAAATGGAGTGATGATTTTGGCACAGGGCTAAGTCCCGTAAATGTGATAAAAAGTTTACACATTTATGTGTAACATTAAAAAACTACTTTCAATATTGCATGGACGTAAGAAATCTTTTTGGAAAAGTCGTAATATTTCGGAAATAAAATATATGCGAGTATATTCGTTCCGTTTTGGATAGAAAGTGGCGTTTTACCTTTATAAAGGTACCGAAATGTTAATAATAAAAAAAATATATACTTACCATTTATATTCCGTGTAGTGGTAAGTTAATCATTGTCATGCTTATAAATGCCAGTATACGTGTATAATAAATTAACTGAGGGTGCATTATTTTTTTTTACTCAATTCTACCCCTGCAGTCTTCCGCTGATAGTCAAATAAGTGAAATAAATTTAAATTCTAAAAACACAAATGTTCTATATTATCATTGTTCAAAATATTTTTCAATGCAATTTTCAAAGAAGGCATCATTATTGAAACATACATTGTTTATTAATCTTGTATTTAAACTATACTTCGATTTACGAACGATTTATTATCTTAGAGATATGCACTTGTTAAAAAAATTCTCTTGCACATGTAGAATTCGTGCATAAACGTCTCTTCAAAATTACTCGTATTTCGAAGTGAAGAACAATGCTTAATTAGATTACGTCATATTCCCTTTAAACGTAACCTAATTCTTTAGTCAAATGACTAGTGGGATGTAATGATATTTGTTTACTACTTATTTTCTTATTTGACCGACGTTTGCAGGGTTAATTTACCATACTAGGTTATTATAAAAAAATACGTGACCCTAAAACGTAATGGATCTTTACTACAGTATAAAGTTCTTAATAATAATATGTTGTATAATTGTTTCATTTTTATGTAAACGATAGAAAATGGATTAGTGGATTACCAAATACGGAAGCAACATATTCATAACAAATTCGGTCCATAAAACCGTAACTTTATTGCTTTCCAAGTTTTCAGGAAGCATTTTGGAAGGATTCAGGAAGCAAATGCATTTTAAAAGTTCGGTCCTGTGTTGAAAATTCTATGGGTCAAAAAGTCCCCGTAGGCCTTAAATGAATAAATGTTTTAATATGTATTCTATGCGTTTGCCACAACCAATCATTTTTTAAAATCATAGTTTTACTATATGTTCATACAACATTTCGAGCATAATATGATTACATATGTTATCACACCACTGTCACTGCACTCATAGTTATCGACAATACTTGAGACTGTAAAATTATAAATCAACTGATCCGTTATAAAATGAAACTTCAACCGAATAAATACCAATAATATTTATGTATGTTTTAATAGGTAACTTATTTTATACATTCGTATGTTTAATTGGCATCAAACCATTTTATTGAATTATAAAACGGCAAAAAATTGTAGCTAAAAAAATACGGCACACGTTTTTTAAAAGTATTTTGACTCATTTTATCTACTATAAATCTTTGTCGGAAATCCGTTGTATAAAAATAAACATACGTGAGTATCATAAACTTTTTCATATATTCATGTATCTAGAGAATTATGAAGTATATATTGTTTTGTTATATTAGTCAAGAGCAAATTATATCTTTTATATTTAATATTTATATTTATAGATAGTTGAATGGCTGAGTTTCGTAATTGAAGTTTTATTTAATTAAGTAGCTGTATTTCTAATGTGACTACCTCCTCTCGTCCTGGTAATTGAGTAACGTCTGGGCCGCTCCGAATGTTTTTTATGATTAAAATATCGTGGAAAGTCCACAATAATGCATCCGAATCACTCCACGTCCATTAAGTGCTCATCTGTACAGAATGGTCGCACGATTGCCTATTGTTGATTGCGGACAATGGCATATCATCGTCATTATTGGCGTCGTTTGGTGGAAAAGCGTCCACCGCAACGTTTTCCTGCAAATTGAGAAGCTAGTTAAAGTACTAGCGCCACGTGACGCATTTAAAAAAAAATGTATTTACTTTCACTTGCGAAATATAAATTCATAAAATATGAATAACAAAAATATTGTTTCTGTATTTTTATAATTGATTATATTTTATCGAAGAAGTGATCTCTTTAGAATGATTCATCGCGTTGTTTAATCAGATTTTTATATTTATACATCGATCGATCACACTTCGTGATGCACTGCCGCTTCTATCAAATTTTGGCAGGTATATCGCGAGCGGTACCTGTTAGTATTGCTCCATACGTTCATGATAGTTACATCTCTTTTCAAAAGCTCTGACATCTAGACGTTTTCTGACGTTTTGTAACATTTCTTAGTCAATCTATATAAATATAATCATGTCAGTAATAACCCGAATCTTAAAAGCTAATTCTCATGACGACCGGATGTAATCGTTAAAATGATGAGTGTGACATTCTCCTCTCTCGAATCAAAAGTTGAAACGCATCAATCGAAACTTTTTATCGAAGTATGCGAATCTAAATTATAATATAATTTCTAACGTTGTGTTGAGTATCTAGCACGAAAGAGTTGTTTGAGTTGCAAAATGAATTTGACTCCGAGAGAGATGTCTACGCGTCGATCGATTACATTTCATGAGATGGCAGGCAGTGATCTGGATGTGCGTATCTCTCGCCTTTAGGTGTTGTCAATTTATTGTCTATTTCGGTCGGGCCGATGTTCGACCTTTCTTTGTCAAGTGGGACGCGCCTTGCGTTCCTCTCTTCGGTGATTGATGGGCAACGGAGATACGCCGACCGCGTTATTTTCATTTCACTTCACGCAAAATGCTACCCCGATACTTCAAACCCTTGTATTCTGTGTTATAACTCGACATATAATACTATGTATACCATATAGTACTTATCTTACCGATCAAGTAAGTAAGATATAGTAATTCATGAAGGACTCGCCCTTTGTTTAGGCTAACCAATGCTACATAATAATCAAAAAGATAAACACAACCGTTCACTAGTTTGTTAATTAATTGGTATTTATAATTTATATTTTAATAATTATTTGATGGTTATAAGAGTTCCTGAATTCGGTATAAAATACATATAAATTGCTTCAATATTACAATACAAATTCGCTAATGGAAACTCTCGTTTAATTAAAAAGACTCGTTTTTTCCAATGGCACGGGAACTGTAAAAAAGTCCACCGACAGGGAGATAGATAGGACATAATTGTTTACAGTGCTTTAAATTCAACGCTTGAACGTTTATCCGAATGCTGTTATTTCTGATTGCTAATCGTTTTGCAATTAATCGCGAAGCCGATGGAATAAAAAGGTGAATAATTGGATTTTTAATTGGTTCAGTGCTTTAATATGAAAACTCATTAATTACTTCTTATTAAATGGATATCACTATTACGTAGGCCACTCACCTACTTACCTATTACTCAACACAAAATCTTTCCGAGTTCTATAATACACTATTATTATTTCGTGACTGGGTCGTGAATGACTTGGCCGCATTTTGTCGATTGTACGATTAATGGTATCGACTCCTACTGTCCATTGTACTCGCCATTATATTATCTGTAAGTCATTTTTAATTATTGTTTAGTTATTTCTAACTGTTATTAGTTATCATTTACGATACAATTTACCGTCGCTTTGGTTTGCAAACGGGGCTTTTTATTTTATTATACTACATTGTATTATATCTACGACACGTCGTGTCTGTTGAAATTGTCTTCCAGTTGGCAGTTAAACTAACCGAATTAACTACGATAAAGCATACATTTCAATAATTTTGACATTAGGAACTATAGTATTGTATTTTTCACAATGAATATTATCAAACTCAAGGCATTTAAATAAAATAGATGCCGATTGTGTGATCAGTTTAATTATCTCAATACTTTGTCAACAATAGATGTATCCACAAGAAGAATTATTCGATTATCTATGAAATAGTTAGTCTTTTCTTTATTAATTGATATACGTTGTAAGATATGACAGTGTTTTAATTATTGCCTTTTAATAGTAGTAACTATCAATAAATTAACTCGTAATAATATGAATTTATTCTAATTATTCAATCGTTGAATATTTTACTTGTAAGGGTAGGGCGTATTTAACGTTATTTATTAAGAATGTAATGCAATTTTACAATGAAACTGAAATGCCTACGTGAGTAATCCTAATTGCTTGCACTTAAAACTGCAATTGAGGTTAGTTTAAACGTATAAATGAATAAAAAAAGTAAATTTCACAGAAAAATAACCCAGAATAAGGCGATACTCGAAACAACTGTACGAAGTAACATAATGCAATTATTATTAATTTATATGACACTGGGTTAGTTGTGTGGGAGGGGTCCTAGCGAGTGGCAACTGACAGGGAAGCTGTTTGCGTTTCATCAAGAAGTCAAGTGTGCAGTACAATGTCAACACAGCGCTGCGGATAGAAATAAGGCTGTGCGATAATACGATAATGTCCGAAATTGTATGTATCGTGATACTTAACACACTTAGACTTATTACAATTTACGACGTGCTTGGTAGTTGCATAATATTCGTGACATAAAACATCCATCCCATTGAACGTTTTGTATTATTTATGTGGCGAAGTTATGCACCACTCCAACAAAATAACCTCTTAAGAACAGCATTATCATTATCATTACAATATTTAAGTGTAAAAATATTTAATATTATGAATATAGCTGTTCATTCGTTCAATCGCTTTACCGCTGGCAGGCTAGATCCCACTTAATTGGTTAAATGAAAATGCACAGCATCATTAAGCATAGTTTTGATGATAAATAACGTCGAAATTTATGTAATAAATATGCTTAGATATAAATCATTCGAACATAAATCATCAGAGTTTTACCATGTAAATGTGATAATACAATTGATGAGATTCAAATATATATTTTACACATTTATATGAAATCAGATTGGAATGTATTGTTTTATTTGTATTTTTAAGTGGATGAATGAGTATATGATTGTAAATATCGATCCATTTTATATTATTAAGTCCAATATTATTAGGATGGAGGCTGATGAAATGGGGGTATAATTTTATTATTTTGCCTGCTTGCGATTTACTTGGGAATCCGTTGACGCGGGATTTACTTAACCGAAATCTCATCTGAATAAGCGATCTGAAATTATTCTTTCAAACGACGCTTTCGTAAGGATTTGCCAAATTCGCCCGGGTCGCTTTTAGATTATTGATGTATTCCATGGTGCCAGAGAAGAAATCGATTAGAAGTCCATTTTAAAACCTAACCCGCAAAATATGTCCTTTGATCATTTTGGATATATGCAACTATTTTAATCAAATTTGTATTTTTTAAACATTTAAAAAAAATATCAAATAACATTTAATTGTGTAGTTCGAGTTCCTTAACTAAAGTGACGGATCATATCACTTTAAAAAAATCTATACATGATAATTAATCATACACACATTGTACAAGTATACTTTTTGTTCTGCGTCGCGATTATCTCACTATCTATATCACAAAACTTTTAAAAACTGATTTTGATTGAATAAACACAGATTGTGGCTGTCCAATTAAAGAAAGCTGTCACACTGCGTTGCTTACGTTAATAATTTTCTATCGTATCACAATTGTGAGATATTAATCGTTGTTAGAAACTCTAGAATGATTAGCTGATTTGTTGCCAGAACTCTATCGCAAAGTTTTCTTAATTCGCCAGCTTAAATTTCGTATTCTTTTATTTCTTTGTGATTTATAAATCTGTATACTGTTACGGTTATTGTATCATATAGCTGTGGAATTTAAACGTTTTGAGGCTTTCATCTGCTAAGGCTTCGTTTGTTATATTTAATTGTAACATATATAAGTAAAAAATAATGTATTCGTATAGTATTCAAAGTTGAATTCCTCGCAAAGCAAAACTTATAACTTGTTGGCGATGTTTTCATTCACACTTTCCGATCACGCACTCGCCCGCCCGTCTATCGGCTCGATTCGGCTGACTTGCATACGTTTCTGTTTCGCGCCTTCTTCAACTACTTACTCAGTTTGACTACTTGACATGCGGATCGTGACCCGAGGAAGAGCCGCTCCTCTGCGTGACTGAAAGTCGGCAAAAGTTTACCGAAAAACTTCGCGGTGAAAAACGTGGAGCCTGTTCTCTAGACTGACTGGTACAAAAATTTTACACTACCTTGCTGTCAGATGAATCTCTAGATTAACTGCTACATACTCTTATACATATCTGCTATTTTGTTAAATATCACTGTCTTGGTATCAGACGGTCGATAAAATTTAATTTTAGCTACAATAATCATATATTGAGCATTAAATATTAAATACTTTATGCCGTGCATCTGCATGAATAATACCTAAATATGGAACCAATGAGTTGGTCGATTGGCTAATAACTGTAAAAAAAATCTGTTAAGATACATTCCTACACTGTAGACATTAATATTATCTAGCCTGGAGTGAAACTGTTTTATTCTTTTACAGTTGAGATAAAATGATTTATTGCTTAAATTTAATCCAAATTTGTCAGGTTGCTTAGCGTAACAAGAAAAATTGGTCTGGATTTATTGACATACAGTATTATTTATTTTCTATTTGATTTCAAACTTTGTACTATATATACTATTAAATTCTGCACTGATATAATGTCTAAACTTTTTATAACTTAGGTATCAAACTATAGTATTAAAAAGTTCGCATAGTTTTTCTTTGTTTTTAAAATACCCTTTTGAGGTAAGGCAAATAGGATACGCAAGACAACCGTCAGGGAATATACTGTGCCCCTTGAAATTCACAGTTACATGGGTTTATTAGTGCGTAGTGTATTTTAATTATTCGTTGCTGTTTACTTATTTTCGCATTGTTGATGACAGTACTGCCGTTTTTACAATGAGATCTGACAATTGGCTAGCACCGTGACGGACACTCGGGAATTTTAATGTAATTTACTCGCTTATTACCGTAAATGTTTTTAATATTGTATAATAAGTCTGCAAGTCGCGGGCTGCGTTAAAAGTTACGCGATTTCAACTCATCGAACTGCTTTCTTGTTTGTATGCCATGTCCGTCACCGGACGTTAGTGATTACCAGACAGTAAGGAATGACAATTATACTAGTTTTTTTACTCGTTATGTTTTTCTTTATGCCTTCTGTAACAATACTGTTGAAGTTGCACCTGTGAATATACCGTATTAAACTGATCTGAAAACCGCATATATCTTGATCTAAACTAGTAGAAAGCTGCACCCTTTTTTAGATTCAACAATACACGGACGTGTGAAATAGTTTATTAGAAAAATAAATGTGCTAAAATACGATATATTATTAACTACCGATTTACTGATAATGATACTCGCATTTTTATAACAGTCTATTAGCAGTGAAATATTGGTCCGTATTTCTGTACAAATGTCAAAATTTTCCTTATTGAATGGCACATAAATGATATTAAAAAACTAAACCAGCATATATTTTAGTGTCATTTTGGTGGTCCCCCTATTTCCATCAACATAAATAAAGTTTTCTCGGGATTTATGACCATTGGCTTTATTTGTTCGCACATAGTTTATCATTATCTTTCATCGGATTAATGCTTTTATTTGTTTGTCGTTCAAACTAAACCGTAGTACATGCGTTTGCCATTTCCACCCCAGTAATATATCATTGCATTGTGTATTATCTTTTCGTAGTGCCAATGTGTTATTTGTGAACTTATTGTTGCTGTCGTTTCAACCCCCGAGTCCTATAATAACTTATAAAAGGCAGTGCGTCCGCCACGTGATCCAACTTCAAACGCCTGTATGTACGATTCCTTTGACAGTACGGGTCATTACATTCTCGCTTTTGTATTTTATTGTGGGAAACATTGCTTATTTGAGCTTTCGAAGCATGTTAATCCATATAATTGGGCTTGATATCATCATGCTGGTAGTTGACAAATCTTTTTGGTACTGCGAAATTTACGACAAAGCACTACCACAATGTTTAAATTAAACCTTGAGTGTGTGTATTTGTTTGCTTGTAATTAGCCAAGCATTCTAACGACAAGACATGCGAAGCATTAGGTTGCGTTGTCCGGCTGTAATATCATTTAAATTTCGAATAAATCTATTATTACTTATACACAGTCGCAAAAAGATTTAAGGAAATGTAAGTATTTATATTAAAATTAATGTATGTTTATGGAATAAACCCATTTTGATAGGTTATGGTATTAATAATGTAGGATTCAAATATGCGGTTTTTTACTATTATTTTTTTTGTATGCTCATGTTATTTGATTAATCAAAACATTAATAATTGTCCCGCATGGTATTATAATTACATTCGTTTATAATATAAAGTTTAAGTCCAATCTAACAAATCGTACTCAATTTTTACGTTTATTTTCAGAGTATAATTATATATTATAGATATTTTTTAAAAGCATTGGCATTCACTCCGTGATTATTAATGATTTCTTAACATGTAGTCTGATTATAACTCATTTTACTTATGAAACTTATTTTCGACTTTATAACGTTTCGAAAACTACTATTTATATATGTCTTTATATTAGATGAAAATATTTTTGAATATGAATTTACTCCAAGATTTTATGAAGTTGAAATTTGTTAGTTTTAAATTTGGAAATTTCTATTGTATTTCTATTGTAATCAGTATTTTATAATATGTCTATCTGGTCGCTCCTCACTCTTACGAATACATCACGCTAATTAAGGCTTTCTTCTTTGATTGAGCTTGCTGTAAAGTAGTCCTGGCCCTTCGCCCCCTCGTCTCTCCGCTCTTAGGAATAATAATTGAATGCAATTAGACAGTAGGAAGACGTCCAGGCAATGCTCTTTATTATTTCCGCCATTCCTTCGCGGCGACGTGACGTCTGCAGATCGTTGCCCTTTTGTTTCTGCCTGACCAGTGACCGCACGCATCATGTCATTGTTGAACTCTCAGAGTCAATCAACTGCATACTTTCAATTTCTTCAAAATTGATACCTGTCTACGCAATCTAACATTGTTTATATAACTCCCAGTGTTATACAATACTGTTTTTTTTATATCGAATCAACGTGTCAAATATATTCGTACATAATGTTTGTTACGTAATCATAAATAACAATGATGATAATGCAATATGATTTACTTCGTTTAAACTTTCAATGAAAAGAAGATTCATATCGATGACTAAAGTATATAATTAAAATTACATGCCAAGTGATCTGCGTTTATAAAAACAATATAGTCTCAATCCTTTGACAGATGAGCGAGCTTAATTGGTTGTTTGACTTCATATTTTTAATTATATGAAGAATGCTAAACGCAAATTTTTCGTGCGATCATAAAGCGACAAACCTGCGCTTAAGTTTTTAACTAAATGTTGGATTTGTTGATATAATTTGATAGCACAGGCCATGTATTGAATTCAACGATTTTGATTGTATGGGAATATATTTTATACGGTGTATGTTGTTTGACAAACTATACTCTATTATTATATCGTTACATCATATGCTGATGCTGCAGTCGTAACATTATATAAAGTCAATTCGGTTTTGATTTTTTTAAGCCTGAAAACAACTCGCATCTTCTCTTACATCTTTGCCCGATCATAGCTATGTTTGAATGCTAAACACATTAATCAGTCTGAGAGAATGTGACAGTATGGGTATTAGAGTATACGCATGTACGTAAATACATGCATTTCTAAAAGAGTGCACTCATTTAATTTCGTTTCCCCGTATTGCAGACATGTCGTTCCTACAGTGTGTATAGAAATTATGAATTTGATTATTTAAATCGGTGATCCGCAAATGGAACACTTGTTTTGTCTCAAAATGTTTGTGTACATTAAAATTGTAAATAATAGTTGACATAAAAGTCTTCTCCTTTCTAATGATAATTAGTACTTTGAGATGTATAGTGTATAAATAAAAACTGCATTATAACACTGACACAATATATACATAGTTTTTAAATTCAATTATTTTCAATTTTTAAATATCATTGACACAATGAGTGATGACTTTTTCGGATTTTCCCGCTTATTTTTGGATGAATGTGTCAACAAACTATCGAAAAATCTACCGACAACACACCTGCATTAATTTGTAAATTTTATATAATGCTCCAAATCTGGGACATTTTGTTGAAGCATTTTTATGGGGAATATTTCTCGGAACCCATCTTTGTAAACGAATTGTTTACAAGTAAGGGTTGTTTCCATTCGTTGGGTATAAATGTCACTCACCAGTTGAAGTCTCTAATCGATGATTGCATCATTGACCGACTCTGCACATTATATTTTATTTACAATCGTTCTTGGTAAAATAGAAACCAGCATTTTTATGTGTATGGCATTGAATTCATTATTAAAACGTAGTATGAAAGATAAAAATTAGCAATTAATATCTTGATGCAATAATACTATACATTAATTCGTTTTTGTGCAGTTAAATTTTATCGATTTAATTTTCTAGCAGCTCTATGATTCGTTTATATAATTACATGAAACTATCGACCGACTATTTCTTAGAATTACATTTTTGATTCTCATTTATTGGAAATATGTGAACTTCTATATGAATAGGTTACACCTTTCGACATCTTCATGTTGATGTGTAAGTATACACCGATAAAAATGTTGAACCTACCTCAACTACCAATTTGTACGTCTCTACAGTATTTTTAACATTTAAGCAGTAAAATAGAAAATATATATTTCGGTAGGTCTCATCAGTTAGTCAGTATATACGCGATACTTACATGTTCATACAAATTAACGTATCGAAGAATCCATATCGACTAGAGAAGGGAAAAAGGACGTAACTCACACAGAAAAAAAATGAGGCACAAAAACGTATATTCAATGATTTTAGGCCAAAAGCTAAAATATGAAATAGAAATTAACTTGAAGTACATGAAGACCAAAACTGGTGTTTTATTTTCCCGATATGAAATTAATTTACGAAAAACTAATGAAATTTTACTCTTCGCGACTTCCACAGGCCATTCTTTTTTTTTAATTTTAAAGATAAATTTAGATACTAATTTGGTATTTGCAACTTTTATCATTTTGGTAGAACGTGTATTAAGTTGTATTATATAAATTAGGATTATCGAAAAACAGCTCTATAATTATTGTAAAACCTGAGGGTTAAGTCCTTTTTCCTTTCTTCAGTCTATATAGATATTTACTTGTTTTAAACAATTAACTAAGTTCTATAAAACATTTGATTAAATTATTGTATCAGACAGAGTTCTTTCGGTTTTTATTATTATCAATTATGAAATGCTCAGAGATAGATAACATGTTCGGTATGCGTCTCGTGTCACACATCTGCACCGAGTTTAATCTCACTCATTTTAGTATATTCTTATTCATATTATCTAAGTTCTGTTCTTATGTCATTCCGATTATACGTCTGTTTTGCGATGCGCTTGAATATTCTGTTCGTGGTTGACATTCTTCGTTTTAATTTATTGACACTGAAAAATGATATTTTATCAATGCTACAAATACAAGCATGCCTATCGTATTTATGATGGATACATTATATTCGAAATGAAAAAAATGATTTTACCACACACGAATACGTGGCTAACCGGAATTTCCTTTTATTGTATGTAATGTATTTTTTTAGTACTTATACATTTTATTTATCTTACCGTGTCAACTCCAAAGATCGATCGGCGTTTTGATTCGGAACAAAATCTTGCATGTACATTACGAAATTCAATTTGAATGACTTAGTTCTCGACTCTTTTCTACTTATATACCGAGATGATACCTTTAGGCCTTCCGGGATTATAAAAAAGTATATATAATATGTCTATTATACGTTACACCATACTAGGATGTAATTTGATATCATATAACCTCAAATGAATTTCATAATTTACTAAAATTGTGTTGAAATAAACCAAAATTTCACGTTTTTGTGGACGCGTCGGTTTAAAAATGTCACGTTCAGATTCGTGGTTTGTGGTCACTCCTCCAGTATCACAGTTGGACCTCTAAAACTCTTTCCAAATGTCGTACGTATCGAAATGACATTATGGTGCAAGTATTTTATGCATAATGCTATAAACTGTGTAATTTTTACACCTTACAACATTATTGCTTTCAGAAATTGTTCGATTAAAATACTG
Organism: Rhyacophila evoluta; assembly: GCA_022683975.1. Taxonomy (NCBI): domain Eukaryota; kingdom Metazoa; phylum Arthropoda; class Insecta; order Trichoptera; family Rhyacophilidae; genus Rhyacophila; species Rhyacophila evoluta. The sequence goes on along the minus strand of JAGVSQ010002170.1, from coordinate 8,678 downwards.
TATTTGCAAAGTGGCAATTCATCGAGTCTTAATCGTTTTTTAACATCTTCGCTGTGTTTCGCGTTTGCCCTTTTTGCAGCCATATCGTCAGCATCTCCCTTTCGATCTGTTCGCTTCTTGGCTGACCTGAATATTACCATCACGACGGAGCCTTCCGACACCATCTTAATAATGTTATGCAGCCTTGGGCACGCTGGCACCCCATTTGTTCGCACGTTTTGCACCTTTGCGCAAACAATCGATGCTCGAAATGCGCTTTTCCGCATTTCAAATTTATCAATACGTGCATATTATAGTATTTACGTCAACCATTTGAAAGGTAAAAGGAATCGGCAGGTCATATATTTAAATAATAATAATACGTAATTGCTAAAAGTACATTTGTGTATTATAATAACGTAAGTATGTCCGAGGCTTGTGGATTGGTTTTTTATACGGTCAGCCCTGTTTTATATTAAAATGAGGAAATACTTAAATCTTAATAAAAGACTAGATGTTTTTTTATTATTTGATGATAATTTAGTAATGGCACTGAATAGATGAATAGTAATAATAATCGTTCGTAGGAAAAATCATTCCATGTTAAATTTCTTTGTAATTTGGTAATAAAGAAAATATAATGAAATCAACAGTGTGAATATGGATCGCCGCATTCTGAAGTCATGTCTTGACAGATTATTTTTTACGAAAATTGGTTACCGGACAATTGCTCAACCCAACGAGTATCTATTTTTATAATACATTTTCAGATTTCAAGATATGGAAATCTAACCTGCAGTCCCCGACGTTCATGCTAACCTCTACGCTACCGGGGAGAAAAATAAGAGCACCAGCCTTACTATTACAGAAATGATTATTTTATTTCATAAAAAGTGTAGATATTACTTATTATGTACCTGCAATGCATCAATACTTTTCATGGATCCGTTAATTCTGAATAAAAAACATTTTACGAAATTCAAACTTTTATCAAAGACATATTTTCCAAATACTCGTCGTGTAATGTATGTTGTAAAGTTTGCCTAATTTTTTGATTCACATTGCAACCCACCCAGTAAACGAACATTCCATTTTGCCGATGCAACAGTTTCTCGGAAATTTCAGCGTCCGTATGACACTAGCTTGTTCTTCTCACGGATGCACTATCCGCGATCGGCCGGTTGCATCGGTGTTGCGATCTCCAACGAAAGGGAACTCGGTTTGACGGTCCGCTTCTAGCATTACGATATCTGTGTCGCCACCAGCCACCAGCCTACCACCAGCCAGACGGCGACTTACTGTTATTGCCTCCTCACGATCTGCAGCCGAACCTTTCGCGTTTTATTGCCGACTCTTTGCAAAATATTAATAGCGGCGGGCACTCGCCTGATTTTTGCAACTGTTAACAAACAAGTTAACAAATTTACCCAAACGATGAGGCGTGGATGAAACCATATAAATGTTAATTAATTATAAATCAATAAATATTATACCACCAATAATAGCTGTAACTTTATATGTGTAGTTAAATATGATGTTTACGTTTATGGTCAAAGTAAATTTTGATTTACAAACATTATTTTGGCAATATAAAGTTTGTTATTCCAAAAATGAATTGAATCAAGAATGTGACCAAAAACGTTAGATTAGTTATTTGAACGTTAGATGTCTCCGAGGGACATTGATAAAATGAGACATTCTTTTGGTGTGTCACAATATTAAATTATGTATAGGTTTACTTAGTAAAGTTTTATGCTGGTTATAAAACACGGATAACAGATGAAAGGGCAATTACATATAATACAATATATTATTAATGCCAACATAATTGTGCATGTTATTATTTTATAGTATGTTAATTTCACTAACATCATAATTGTATGTCAAATATGTATTAACATTAATTTTATATTTTTTTCGCATTTAAACAATCATATTCTTTTTAAATTTCTGACTGTCGCACTGAAGATGATGCATTTTTTCACCATGTTCGTTCCGGACGTGGAGCATATTGATCTACACAATGTGAATATATCCGCTACAAAAGTGGACTAGATGGAGCTCCACAATGTGACATGACTTGCCATAATTTTTACGACATTTCTTTGTCAGACAATTGCTCAACTCCGTGGGCATCCAGTCCTGGATTTTCACATTTAAATAAATACAACAGGTATGGAAATCGAACATCCATTTCTCGATTAAGTGGCGCGCACGCTATCGGGGAGATTAATCAGGCAAAATTAATAATACATGTTAAATATTAAGTATCTTTTTCAAACTGCACCAAAAAATATCCGGCATTTTAACATTATTATTGATGTTTGATGTCATATCCGCTTAAGGAAGACTCATTTCGATACTGGGTATCCAATTCTGCGTTTTTATTTAAGCATGCTTAGCTATTGGATTTGAACGTGCGACTGACTACCGGTGCCAAAGTGCGCCCATTAACAATTTGGTTGCGCATGCGATAAACTGGATTTTACTGAATCAATATCAATTCTTTATATACAACTTTTACCCGTAGATAATTAGATGCTGGATATTGGGTTACAGATAATAATTGTTTATACATATTCATTATGAGGAGTGGAATTAAATGATTCCTGTTTATTTCTTAGTATTATTCTCAAGTTCTTGCTCGTTCGTAATAAATTTTGTACAAAGTGACAATTTAATACTGAAATAATAATTTTATCTTGCTTAGCAGTCAACTGCAATGGCTACAAGTTTTGCAATATGTCTCGGTAATTTCTGTTAAATGTGTCTCATTTATAGTCTAATAATTATTGTGGATAAAATATTCAGCGAAACGAGTTGTTGTGCGTAAAATGGCCAATAATTCAAAAGTGGACACAATGCAAACAGGAATATTATCTTTATCTAGTATCTAACGTCACGAAAAATAAATAAATATCGAAATATGTAAATCGATATCAGTGTCTCTCATGTTTTATGCATGTATGCAATGTTGTTACTTCATAATTATTATTTGATACATCATTTGTTTTCTTGCTGCCGTGAATTATAAATCGCGTTAATAAACGGCGACATTCCTTTTGAATAAAATGCATAATGTTTTAGTAATTTGGACACTTGTAATTTAATCCTTAAATTCAGTGTCGTTACTCTTTGCATACAAAAAATAATTTATAACATTAGTATGCATACTGATGTATGATACTTACTGTATTGAATTATATCAGTTGTACCTACGAAGTAAGCGATGTTTTTTTTAGTTAATATGTATTATGTAACAGGGGTGGCCATATTTTATGAAGGAATTTTTAAAAGAGCGTTTTATTCATTTTAGATAATACAACAAGCAACGAAAAATTAAAAAATCAGTTTATTTTAATTCAGCACAGACCCTTCGTGGACCGGTCAGCCTGATTCAATTCCTTGCATGTGGTTCGATTCTTGAGCTTTGAAAAAAATATCCTAAAACCAAAAGGTCTACGCTGAGACTAATCTCAATTTTCGGTACTTCGTATTATTTGTATTCAACACTTAAATGAATTAAAAGTAAACATCGGTCTGTTTTAACTTATCAACATTTAACGGGGTCGTTATTAAAAATATATAATATTATATATATTTTATAAGACGCTTAACACATGGCTTACGGGGTATGTTTTTAAAAAATGTGACACACATGTTTGAAATTGGAACGCATTGATTAATCAACCTAAAGTTTGTCCACAAACTCAAAAATATGCAGCGCGTATCAATAAAGCCAAACGTGTGATTTTTATAAAACAAGTTGAATGTTACCGATGAGCACAAAAATGTGCGCACCGCCGCAACATACGGTTTCTGAAATGCACAAATTTATGCGCCCCGTAAGCTATGTGTTAAATACATAGTGGTTTCCTAAATCATTCACTTTTTGGTATTATTAAGAACCTACCAAACCCTTCGGTGTAATATGGTAGTGATGAAAAACACAATAAGTAGTGTCTATAATAAATTTTAAACCATCGTGTAAAGTTAAAAAATGGAATAAAATCCACTCGAAACGTATTTGAATTCCTACAAAACGATCGCACATCTTGAACATAACGTTAAACATGATGTTTCAAATTTTTGGTGCATAATTATTTGAACGTTAAATTTAACCTTCCTCGGGCAAGTTGTGTTAGTAATTTCGTTTTGAAGTGGTAAAATAGTTTCCTGGAAGCTTCGTTGTTCCAGCCTAGGAAACACACGCGAACGAGCATTCTCCCTTGAGCGTTGCCTGTCCTAGGAATTCTGGGGACGAATACCGACTGAAATATTTCGACTTGATACTGAACTTCGTCGTTAAATTGGACGTAGATATATACTCACTGGAGATCAAATAGGACGGACATGCCTATATGTTTTACACCGGTGAATTATGGCCGTATCTTTCTTTACACGTTACATTAAAAATGCGTGTTTCAATTAAGACCATTATTAATAGGTAGACATTAATGTTGCTGTTTAGACGGCCAAGAAATCTCTTTCTTTTATCTTCTCGTTATAAAACAATAAAAGTTGTTATTTTAATGAGAAAAATACGGATAAACCCACAGACTTGAATATCCTGGTAACAGAAATAGCACCTGACATTACAGGCGGCTTTGAAACATTCGCATTGTGTCGAGAATTTTGCTGAAAAATTCTTATAACGTCGCCATGGAGCGAAAAAGTCATTAGCTAACAAATTGTTGGTTTTATGTGACCCAGTGCTAGAAGTGCCTATTTCAGTCATTGGACATTTTAATCGGTATCAAAAAATAAAACAAACAAAACAAACAGATATAATATACTTGTATCTTGTAATTCTTTATAGGTACTAGTTTCATTAATCGTGTTCATTTTCACGTCAAATTATCTAATCAAAGCCCTTCCTCCTCAAAGACGTCGTTGTCTCGCGGTCCTTTGTCCTGTAAGGAACGTGCACCGCACACTGTCAGGTTGAATCTGCGGCAGTCTTTGTTCGAGAGATGCGTCTATCTACCAGTGCATCGCACGAACCTGATACCCAAGAATAAACTTACTGGTCCATTCGACTGCATCTCTTCCTTGTTCTCGATCGTAAATTATGGGAGGAAACGGGATATTAAATGTCACAAGATGTATATGCACTTTATAGATTTACCGTATCAGTCATAGTAAAGTTTTTAATCATACACTTAAATGTTTTGCAACAATAAAGTTTAGAAGTATAAGCGAGTATTTGCTTAATATATTTTTTGTTGCAGTGAAAATACGGATGTAAAAATAATCATTTTTAATAACGTAATGAGTCAGCTTTTGCTTTACCGTTGCTTAATGCTATAGTTTTTTGTGTTATGCAGTGTTTGTAAAATATTATTATTTATTCATCGAGTCAGAAAAAATATTTTTTTTACCACAAAGAGAAATTTTAAACATCCAATCATTGTAATTAATAAAATGCTTAAATTAAATATTTAAACATTGAGAAATAGGTGGATAAAAATACGGTGAACAATTTGTGTATATTAGTATGTATTTGGAACCACTGATCAAGTCCTATAATTATTATCAACCTAGAGCGGGGTATGTATAAAAATAATACATAATATAGAATGATTTATCACTGATCGCTATTGAGCAGGTAATTTCTGACGTCGAAAACTCCAGAAGCCGCGGTATACCATCTGAGGTTTCAAGGTGGACATCACATAATTTATATAATCTTTACGGACAGTGTGTTCAGGCCGTTGCGATACCGAATCATGATAAGTTTCATCTTGACCACGGTATAGTTTTCAAAATTATAATTTTACCAATAAAGGATATTAGTAATAGTTGAATGTATCAGTATCAATAACTCGATTTTTTTGTTTTAGTCACTTTGTAAAGTATAATTTTATTTTTTGTCATCTGTTGTATTATTGGTACATTTTTGCATTAACACATAATTTGTACACGTTTTATAAAAATAAATCGAGTTACGTGCTCCTGCAATATTGGTGACGATATTTATTAAATTATTATTTTTTTGCCTGCAGCGCTGTTACATTTTGAATTTTACATCTAATATTATACCGTTTAGCTTTTAGACATTGTACAAAAATTAACAACTGCAATACAATCGACTACAAATGCATTACTTTTGGCTATTTATACTGCTGATCTGCCGTTCGTGAGAATTATGTCACATTGCGATTAAATCTCAACGTTTTGTATAATAAACATTCGGCATTTTGCTAGATGATTGTATTCGCTATGCAGTAGAATGACAGTGAAATGTCAACTCCTTGCCGCGTTGGAAGTTGTGAGTACCTACGAGTATTTACCCGCGAGCACGATTGTTTTCTATCATCTCGATCTCATCAAAAGCGTTGGTTTTTTTTATTCGCTGTGACACTCCTTAAAATGCCAGCTCCGCATTGTTATTCGTGACTTTTCGGTGTTTTATAAGTTCAATTTAAATAATCTCGTCACACTAGGCAGACTTGCGCAAACAAAAAAAATGTTTGCATTTATAGTATTGTTTCTTTTAATACGTGCATCGAAATGGACAACACAATACCGATTTGGAACAGAATGTCTCAGACACAACGTGCAGTACTTGCTATTTATCTAGATTATAACATTTTTTATTAATAAAAAATTTCACCGTTTAATCGACCATTTGTCAGACTGGTTGGCCGTTGCGACTTGGTTTCTACGAATGATAATTTTCCAGCTTTTAAAAAAATTCTAAAATCTCACGGTGAGCGAAATGGTCTCTTCTGAACAAGGCTAGATATTAACAGGGTAGAATTAGTTAGAATAGAAATTACGCACACTCTAGTGCACGCTAACCAAGGTCTCGGAAAGCTGCTCCTGGGACACTTCTGGTATTTTGAAGAGTGCCTTACGTTCGTTACGCCACGGTATATGGCCGCATAAAGGCCGTGGAGACGTGGTGGGTGGTAGAAGGTACAATTGTTCATGTATCGTGACATGTTTACTTTATAAACGCCATTGTTTACATGGGTTATCAATCGTCGTGTTTAACTTTCCAATTTTTATATGTATATATATATCACTAATGCGAACAAATACCTAACCTCCCTTTCAAAGAATGGATATTCGAAGTGTCATTAAATGGAAAATCGCAAAAAATAAAATGATAACATAATATAGTATTTTTCGAATGAACAAATGCGTATCAATATGATACAGTAATAAAAATACCGTTTCTTTAGATAGCCAAGTTTGTGACTGTTATTAAATTTTCATGAGTTTTAGGGTCGCTAAAATAAATACCAAAAATGATGCCAAGACATTGCTTGTATTGTAAATTCTTACAAACTGTATATTATCACTTGTGACATAATTTAGTTATGGTTTGGTGAATAGTTTCCAATACCGTATCACTGAAAGACACTAAAATGTTGTTTGGCTATGGTCATATTGATAATAAAAATGCATTTCGTGAAATTGTACATTTTATTTGATTACACATATCTCTGACGTTTCTCTCTTATCTGGACTGCTGCGATTTCATTGTAATTTATATTCTTGTATATGCTTATAACAATGCAGCTCTGGTCGTGGGATGATGCGACGAAAGGCAAGGCGAACGATCGCGTTCATCGAGACTCGTATGTGCTTTTTTGCTGCCCATTCATTAGGTACATCTCCCGTTATCTTGTGTTTTTGCGGTGCATTGGCGAATTCGCGCACGTTCGCCCTCATTGCCGAAACATTGTTGTTTTTTCGTTATTCGCGATGATGTAATAACAATGAATAAAGCGAATATTTAACATAAAATATTTCAGCTATACAACAATATGTCAAAGTTGACGTTAGCATAGACAGTTTGATGTTCGTAATGTACAAAATTTTGCGCCATCACAATGAATCTTGTACGGTTTTATTGCTCATGCACGCCACAGATATAAAAAATTAATAGCTGTTATCAATAAATTCGTTCTATATATTGTACGCTGTTAAAGTCAAACCGAAGACTTAATGTTTGATCTGAGTTCTGCAATAAATATACATGATCAATATAATATTACTTGATGTTATTCGTGTTTCTGATATATCATTAGTAGTTATTTATTTTTATATAATGTTATTTAATCAACTACATATTTATAATACGTACAATTTGCTTTATGCGTCGACTGATCTGTATCACAAATGTTAGTGAGTTAGTGAATATCTATTTGTGTAAACTCAAATAGTTAGTAAGCTAAAAAAGCATCCGCAACTCGTCGTAAATGATTTGAATGATCTAACACCAAATTCGTACATATTGTTGTAACTGTAATCTCATATAATTTAACATAATAATCGCACATTGCATTGTGCACTATATATTTGTGCGATATTGTCGCTCGGTTTCACAACACGTTTATAAAGCATCGTGGCTACTTTTTTTCACTTTCTGAGTGCTCCCTATATTTTGACGTGATGTATAGACGTAAAACACAATGTTAATCAACGATTTAGATAATAAATACAAATTATGATTCCCACTAAGATGTGGTAAGTTACATACAACAGTTTCTAACATTCTTCAATAGGATAATTACTACTAATGTTTCGATTTGAATCATATATAGTTTGCTTGTTTTATACAGACTGTGGAAAAATATATATTATAATTATAGAAGAGAACAATATTGCATAGCTATTATTAAATACTGATTTTAAAATTCTGAATTATTTAAAACTGGTAAACTTCCATATGTGAGATCACTGTT
>JAGVSQ010002169.1:0-19860 GCA_022683975.1 Rhyacophila evoluta | reverse complement strand
AAGTATCTATTGAGTTATCTATATATAAGATAATATAAGAGAGTTTATGTCATATGTAAAATGTCATATAATCCGATTAATTCCTATCTGATACTTTCTTCAATGATGCCATTGGGTTAGTCGGGTCTGGCAATTGTCACTAAAGCAACAGTATTTGACCAATCGAATTTCGGTAGCCAAAGAATTAATGCAACTAAAGAAATTCTACACTTGTTAAATTACATTAAATAAAAAATATACCCCTGAATACAATCATAGAATACATCTTATATTTAAAAACAAATTGATATTTGGCTAAAAGTACAATTATTATATATAATATTCCTTTCTGTTTCATTTGAACTTAATACATTTAAGTACTCAAATACGCTGATTGATAATTTTAACTATACCACCCATTCAATGTTTCAAATGGAAGTTGACAAACAATCAATTAAAACACATTTAGCAGACATAATAGTGAACTTATTAAGGGTCTACCATATCTAATTATAACATGTTAGATAATGTTATGTATTTTATTTATGATTAGTTATCCAAATATTTTATAAGTGTATATTATACAAGGTTTTTTACGTTTTTTTATAATTTTCTATTGCAGAAAACTATTGAATTATTATCATAACAGTTATTTTCGCTATGGTTCGATGTATAAGTAGTATGTAGTGAGTGTATGTAAAATGCAGTATTTGTGATAGACTAAAAAAATCAGTAAAAATACATTTCGAAAACGTAAACAAATTTATACAAACGGAATATATATTTATATTTCTGTAAAGAATTCCTCGAAATGAGTTGGTTCAAGGTGGAAATAGAAAATTTCATCGTGGGTTATATATTATTATGCAGACAAGCTAATTCTCATTTTACTGCATCGCTAGCTTTAGAATGTTTTTTTTAGTCAATTAATAAATTAAAGCAACACGAATCTTGTCTTTTTAGATTAATGTTAGCTTAATCAGAATCTTAAATAATCTCATAGTTTTGAAACCGCTTTAAAGTTAATTAAAATTTTACATAACCACAAATCATTTTTATCCAACTCACTAAGTATAAGTTATACAAAATGAATAATGTTCTTTAAATTTTTATTTTTTTATTATTAATCTCTTCTTTCAACTATTACAACAAAATATGGAGACTTTAATTACCAACAATCAATTACTTCATATATGCATATACGAGTAGTATGTAATGTATCAAAATTAGTTATGTAGACAAAACGCCTGTAATATAAGCGTACTATGTAGTAAAAATATATTTTTTTAAACATTAACGTCCACCAACATACTCACACCTAAATATACTTAGAAAATTATGTCATTATTAAGTTGTCGCCATGGTGGCCGAGTTGGTAAGCATATGTGCTTTGAAAACAGAGGTCGCTGGTTTTAATCCCACAGCTATGCGAGGATGTATAGAATATACAGAAATAGATGCCCAACTGACTGAGCGGTCGCCTGATAGCCAGCTCTTCAAAAGTCTTCATTTTGTAGATATTAATATTCTTCATATTAAGATTAGACATGTACAAAGAGTTATCTTTTGTTTTGAGTTTCAGCATCCATAGTATATATTAATCAATGATCGGCTTACTTATTTGCGGATGATATAAACCTCAGAAAATTTTACAAAAATAAATTTTAATTAAAAAAAAAACACGCAACCGTATAAAGTGAAGCCTATCGAAATGTTATGTAGGTAGTGCTTTTTTTTCAACTGAAGTCAATTTTATTAAAATTAATTTATGAATTTCTTGTCGCACGTCATTCCAATAACATAAAAATTCGAATTAACTTTAAAACATTCAAATTCAAAGTATTATCTTTAGTATCTTTTTTTGACTATAATTATTTTCTGAAAGAGAAACAGACGTACGTTTCTGCGATAGGTTAACATAGATATTTCGATAAAAAATATAAAGATCTTGGAATAATTTTAACGTAAAAATAAGTCGTTTTAATGATGGTCGGCACGATACTCTAAATGAATTAATCACTCGATTCTTTGGCAAGATGTTTCGCCTTTGTTGTGGCGGCAATATTAATATTGTAAAACAATATTTCATTTTTAGACGGTGTGTCCAAGATGCGCTTCCGTGACGTTCATTCAATGTAGCACGCCTTTTGATTTAATTGGAAAATATTTTCCGAGAAAATAATGACTCTTTTCTGAGCTTAGAAAGTTACATTGAATATCATCGATGGATTTAGTAAAGACCTGGGTTTCCCAAACTTTTTCTACAATGGAACACATCGCAAACTCGGAAATTTTAACGGAACACTTAGCCTATTTTTAAGGTTGGGTGATTCTTACTAGTAAGAAGATCTTTAAATTTGTTACAGTGTATAAAAGCTTTCCAAATACACATAGTGGATAAAGGAACATAGTTTGGGAAACCCCGGTATAGGCTATGAGAACCATGATAGATTATATATCATATAATAGTTTTGAAATGATTGACAGGACGAGCTCAACATTTTATTCGTGGAGTATTTATATTATACATAATTTATGTTAATTCATTTTTGATTTATTGAACGTTTTCTGTAAAACGCCTATTTTATACATATTTTACTTATAAGTCGAAATAGTTGAATTATTTGCCATATTAAGTCAAAATATTTACGTTTATTAAATGTAATGACTTTATTTTTTTTAACTACCACATGATTTTCATTAATATTTTGGAAAAAAAGTTAGAAAGAAAAATAAAAAGTAAGAAAACCAAGAAATTGAATAAATAATTTAATGTGAAATATTTTCGGAAGAGCTTTAAAAGCATAGTAAATATCATTATCGTACCTGATTATCATACATATACTAGAATGTGTATATAACTTTTACCACTGTTAAAATATTTGACACATGGTACAAAAGGATTCCTTACTCTGAATTGAATTTAATACAGTTTTATATCAGATTTTTCTGCTATACTTTGAAATATTTGCAATAATATTCGTCTCCGGGAGAACTTCTCTTAAAAATCATTTGAAATGTAAAAACTGATATGTCGAATGTGAATTTTTTATTTGCGAAGCTTTGGCCACGCTCAGCATTAACAACCGTCACACAAACGTACTTGGGGCATTCGTTTCGATCTTAAAATCAAAATAAAAAACTTTGTAAGTGTTGAAGAAGAGAGATCATATATGAAATGATTATTTTCGCTTCACCCGTGATATTTAGCATCGTCCCACTGCGAACGCCCACTCTTCGGCGCTAGGTGCCGCCCAGTCGACGGCGGATCGCCCCCTGCAACCAAGTCACTGGCTACGCAAACACGACTCTACGTCCAGTTTTCCAGGCTTTTCCGACAAACTCCCTCGCGGCGAGTGGTTTTAGTGGTTGTCCACCGTAGCTAGACTCACTAGTGCTACAGTAGTTCTCTCAAGTGTCAAAATGTTTGTGATCAGGAATAATAGCTTCGCTAATACAGATGAGGAGTCAGCAGCTCTCTGGGTTCGTTATTATAACAAATCCACCAAAACTTACTAATAATGAAAATAAAATTTAAACTATTTATTAAACTTTTATTTAAAATCGTGCGGTGTCTTTTTGTAACTGTCTATTGCGAATTGTCATAGCGACTCGTTTGGATGACACCCGCATGGATAACAAATAACAATTAATAAAAATAATAATGACACGTATTCGACATTGGACATTATAATAACACTAAATAATCTTATTAAAAAAAAAATTAGAAAACAGGATCGACGTATTTTCAATAACTTCACAAAGTTTATGCATGTTAAGGAGGTTCAACGCTTTTCGAAAAAACTTTCCCTCACAGTTCGATTATGTGTTCACTAAAATCGTAGCATTACATCTTTATAGTATTTAGTTTTGATTTAAATAATTAATTATTATTTTTATAATAATTCACATTTGGTAAAGCTTTCAAAATGATTCTCAAGCGAATATTATTAGTTTTTTATAAAAACTTTCGATGAAATTTCGATGGATTCCACTTAATTCTGAGTGGATATGTTGTGTGCGATTAAATTTTACATAACGAGTCTGCGAAAAAAATATCGGAGTAGTTCTCGAGGTGTTTGTTGGCATTCGTATAATAATAAAAATATATCACTCGTGTTTACACTTGTTTCTTAGTGTTTTAATTATTTATAGAAATAACTTCGCCTGCGCTCGGTCATATTTATTTTTGCTTGAATTCATTTTTCTCTTACCTCACAGTGCTATTTTTAATATGAATTTATTTGATTGCGTTGAGAATAGTGCAGATTTTTTTTCAGTATGATTTACCGCTTAAGACCCGTTACCATATTACGTATTTTTTAATATCATAGAATGATGAACGATTTATGGTTCGATGAAAGATTTACGATTATAAACATAAACCTTTATTCAAATCTATAAACAAATCACGCTAGACTGAAAGCCGAATGAATCGAAATTCAATGGCTTGTATCAGATACATGCTTTAAATAGATTTACATTAAATTAGTATGTTTTTATATGTGGAAGTTTGTGGAAGGCCAGTGAGAGAGTGATGAAACATTCCAACACACCGACGCCTATATTATAAGTAAAAAGACGAACGACTCCGTCGACACTGAAGCGAAACTATTTCTGGACTACTCAACAAGTTTATATTACAGCGAAATGGCTAGAGATTTTCGATAAAGATAAAAAACTTATAGAAAAGTCATCTGATTGGACATGAAAATTTTATACTATCGAAATAAAATAGCAATAAGCTAAAATGAGGAAAGATTTTTTTTTAAATATGCATATTATGACGAAGTTACGTAATGAAAACACGCAATTAGTCTTCTGTGTAGAATGTCTACGGTTTTCAAGTAAATAAGATTAATTACGATTTTGTAGCAAGAATTTCTATAATATATAACTATTTATATTAGATTCGCGTTTTTTTTATTTATACAGCGTAGTAAGTTATAATACTGGTCTTAAGCCTGCTCTAAAGATTATTAAATATATATCATGTAAAAAATTATTAATGCTTTTTTAACTTTCGTGAAAATTGTGATTTTTTTTTAATTTTGCGTCTGACACTGTTTTTTTTTTAATATCATTGATGTTTTTTTTAAATAATTATATGTTATTATTAAATTCATTTCTTAAAAGAGGTAGGCAGATAATTCCATTTGGATTTTTTTAAAGCAAATTAACTTTGCAAACAAATTAAATACCAACTCGAATAACTCAAATTAGCCGACATGAAAAATAAACAAGACAAATCTTCACATTGTAAAAATTCAAGTCGTTTAAACATTGCATTCCAAATCTATTAACATGACAGAAAAGCCTAAAACAATGTTTTTTCAAATCATTCTAAATGTATTTACTACGTCATATAAACGTATTTTAAATTAAATATGAACTCATGTTGTAAACGTAAATATATAAGATTGTTTTGTTTTTGTTATTGTGCATTCAATCGTCATTGTATTTCTCTCGAGACAGGTGTGTTACTTCACTCACTGACCTAGACACACACCTATGCGAACCTTAAATTCTCTGTGGTTTAATCTTAGGTCTTGTGGCAAAATAGAACGCATTTGAATTAAACGCGTGCGAAATCGCAACTACCAGGGATTCAAATATAGAACTGTCAAAATGGGTCAGCGCTTATTCAAGATTGTTGGAACGCTTTCAGAAACCGCCATTATGGAAAAATACATTAATAAACAATTTTCAGGGCCACGTTATCACAATATTTTCAAAACTATGCTGAAATGCGTAGACAAAACGTATTAAGCTTCCAATGTCACACTAAAAGAACAAATTGCCATATTGACATCGTTTTGGAATTATTTTTAAAGTACAGAAAAATGTTTACATTAAAACCAATAACGTTTTCAAATACATTTTTTGATACTGGTATTCTGTTATTATTATGTATTATTTAGATTTTATTAATTTAAATAATATATGATATAGGTATTGCAATTATGCTATGATGCAAATATTGCATTATTTCATATAATTTTACGAATATAGTCACAGCATATTGACGTATTAAATAAACATATAAGAAAAAAAAGTTTTTTATGAAAGATTTATTTTTACAGATTTATTGTTAGAGAATATAGAGTAGATTATTTTAATCCATTACGAGTTTTAAAATAAAAGACCGATTTTTCAAAGCAATCGAATCCAAACAATAACTCAAAAAGCATTCTGGGTATATCGCGAATGCTCGTGTTCGCTAAAAACAGCCAATAATATAAATAATAATAATAATAATGTTTCATAATGGAAGTATATATGCCAAAACTAGCTCTGATACCCACTAATATTTATCAGAATTATAAATATATTTTTTTTTATTAATCGGTCGAGTACTTGCAAGAGGAATAATTTGGAAAATATGAATCCTACTCGAAAGTAATGTCAGAACCGATTAATATATTGGTGTAGTTTACTGCATGCAATTTATTACGTCGTTACAAAGTTAAAAAAATCAAAGAAATCTCTCAAATAACTCTATTTATTCGGAATACAACCAACCGATGTATTATAATTAGCTATAGTATAAAATATATTATTTTAATTGTACAATTATTGTAATACTGGATTAATTTTGCTGAAACACGCAGAAACTGAATATTAACTTTATTATAACACTTTAGATGGTGGATTTTTTCAGAATTGGAGTACCAAGTCATTCCATTAATTAGTCTTTGCTATTTCCTTAGTATATGTATTTATTTTGTTTCTTCTTCTCTTTATAACATATTTGTTATTTAGATAGTGCATTTTAAAAATACATTCACATGTAAGCGTATCCGTCAATTATAGTTTTAGTGTAATATGCTTGAATAATTGGCTCGGCTATCAACCGAACGATAAAAGACTAAGAAATAATACTATTTTAACACACTTGCTGTGTATATCTCAAATAAATTCTTGACCATGAGATTCACATAAGAATTTTTAAATTGCGTCGGAGAGTGAAAGCTCATGAAATAATTTATACACTTCTCTGAAATTATAATCAGTTGTCTATTTATAATTCAACACACCAAAGACCAAAGCGATGTATTTGCTAATGACACGATTACTTTTGGGCCAAAAACTGAAAGTTTAAGTTGCTAATGACAATTTTGCTGAGCCAAAAAAATCACTAATGCATCATGACACAATATTTGTTGTATGCTTATGTTTTCTTTTGTAATTTCGAAATCATTTTGTTGTAAGTAAGTAAGCCAAAGATAAACTATTTTTATTTTAAATTTTACGACTGCTTTTGTTCTTAATGATCGATAAGATATTGTAATAGTAATGATATTTACAGTATCCCAGTCGATAGTTTTAGGATAATGAATTAATTAAAACGATAAATATTCTTTTTATCATGATTATTGCAATAAAACAATATAAAAGACAACGGGAAAAGTATAAACGATTGAACTTTCAATGATTCAATCATATCAAAGCTATTTTCTCCAGAAATACATGATGATAATTTTATTTATTTAATGCTTGAGACTATACTCGGTTTTTTATTGTTGGGGGTTTGTAGCCGTACAGGACTACGCCTTTGGTGCTCCCTGGCGCCAAGGTGAAGAAAGAAGCTGGTCCAACAGAAAGCTATTTACGTCACCACCCCAACCCCTCAATGCGGGCAGCACCGCATCACGACCACGACGTGCTCATGAGGCAAAGGGTAAATATATATTTATTTTTTTACTAAGTGTTTTATTTTGTAATATTTATATTCAAGCAATCGGTTTATTCACATCGATGAAAGGGTAAAACACTGAATAAAATGTAGGTAATAATTTGAAAACATTGACTGAAAATGTTTATAAAAAGTACATAATAGTACAATCCGACGTCAAAATAATGTTCACTGTAATAAAATTGCGGGTAAACCGTTTTTTGAACCGATGTTAAATATCCATAAATAGTCAAATAATATATTGGATACTCGAACTACGTTTATAGAAAATTATTTTTGGAGACCTCTGGAATACTATATTTCGAAGAAAAATGAACATATGAAACTATAAACTGAATAAACTAATTATTTTTAGTGTGATTAAATTAAAATTATTTTTTCCTCTTTGTAACGTGCGAATTTTAAATTGTGTGAGTTAACACGAGATATTTCCTGCTAAACCAAAATATTTAGTAAAATGTTTGTGAGAACTAAATTAGACGGGTTATCTTTTGAAATTTTGTTTTATGTGTCTATGTCATTGCCAAGTTTTGTACAAAAATAAATTACTTAGATATATCTTTAAAATATTACATGTATACTGGTTATTCACAGCAGATTCAAACAAATGTAACGCACCCATCAAATTGTAGTGAAATATTTTTTTCTTTAAAATAATTTTAATTCGTGAAAAGATACATTCATATAATTGCAAATGAATTCTCCAACGGTTGTCAAAGGTTATTTTCTAAGTTATTTACTTTGGAAATAATTATTTCTTGTTTTATGTGAAAAAAACAATTTAGTGATTATGGTATGTTATGGTATTTAGGTGGCTGATACAATGCTACACAGAGTAGGCGGAGAAGACGCTGCTGCTAAGGTGTTTATTATAAAAAATCTCAATTAATACAAAGTGTGATGTGTTTTCCTTACTTTTTTGTTTCTCCTCAGTGTTTGCTTTCAATCATACAAAACAGACTCACTACACTCTATTCTTCACACATGGAACGAGGTGGATCCAGTTCTTCTATCAACACTTCTATAGCTCTATTTTAATGTCACTAGACATGAATAAAAAATCTCTTCTATTATATTTAAACAGACAGTAGATTTTATGATTAATAAAATTTAATATTTTTTCGATTCAATAGTTATCTTACAGAACCGATAAGTTATTGAATCATGGTTTATTTTAATACACATGTACAAAAAATGATAAATTTTAAGAACTAATTAAAGAAAAATAACATTTTAACAACATTGTAATCACTGAAGGGATTGAAAATATTTACTACACCAATGAATAAAATATGTATACAAAATCTACACCTGTATATAATTGAAACATAAATATTAAAACAAAAAATATATCACGAACTTGTACACAAATACAATTGCTAATAATTCAAATATTAATATTTTCAGCTAAAAGCACTTAAATGACGATTGACTGAAAAACATAACTCATATAACTGATGATGATTTTAATGAGATTGATGTATTTTTCTGTTGTAACAGTTCATAATAATATTTTAAATTGACATACTCGATCATCAATTTAACTCGTCAGCCTGAACGCCATCATTTTGTAGTATCGTTTGACACGCTCTTTTGACACATTTTTTTCTTATACCGTTCGTTTTGTTTTATATTTCAGTATGCACACAAGCAGTTCAATTCTCCGATCGGTCTTTATTCCGATGCAAATATTGCCGACACAATCAGAAGGGACACAAATACTGTGCCGTAAGTATATGGAATAAAAAACTTCAGTGCTCAGTCATAAGATACAAAATGAAAATGTTAATACGAATTTCGACGAAATAATTCAGATATACAATAGAATACTGTTACAGAAGAGCAACATCAAATTACTGGCATAATAAGAAAAATATTTTTGGGAATATAGCATTAAACTTAAATTAATCTATTGTAGATATATGGCTGATTAAAAACAATATTTTTACAGCACATGCGATTGTAATTGTATTTAAAAAAACCGAAAAAAGAACAAATGTGATATTAATAATTAATTCTAAACAATTTTTAGATTAACAATACACATCACATAATAAGTCTACTAGATCCGTATAATTAACTAAAAAATGCAAATGCTTTAATTATTGCATTTTTCATTCAATGGAAAATATTATATTATAGTAAAAGTTAATATGTAGAATAATACCAAGCAGTTACTAGTCCTTTTTATGAATACTGGCATATTATTTTCAGTGGATTGCCAAAATATTTATGACTCAATCAATTAATGACTGGTACATCATTCCTTGAATTAAATGTTACATATTTCATAAAATATACGTAGTATTTTCAGAAATAATTCGCAAAATTATGACTATTTCTATTATGTCTTCAACTTTCGATATGGTATTATAACTATATTTTTTTTTTAAAATGAGGCTTACCACTCAGTTTTCTTTTAATTGATTTTTTTTTATATTTACATTATTTCCAGGGTATGTAAAATCTCCCATCCTTATTTAATTTATGAAACAAATTACGGTTCGATGTTAGGTAAAAATTGATGGTTACACAGTTTAGACATAATAAATAATTATATTTTATAATTTATGCTACTTTTTTTAGATGTAAATTTATTTTAAAAAATTAATATCACAAATGAACCTTATTTCCTAGTACCTTTATTCAATTATTAATCATTATTAGAAATCATTCTTCCAAATTTCACATTTCTGAATAAAATACTAATATATTATGAATTATTTTTGTTTTTTTTTAAATATAAATGGTTATCTAGGAAGACCCGTTAAGTCTAAGAGGCAAGTGTATCAATATAAGTAGAAGCAAAAAGAATATATACTCGCCCTAATGCTTATCAACAATATTTTTATAGTTTCAATACTAAATACATTTATTACATGTCTTAAAAATAATACCTGACTATAATACATTTATTGGTGATGAAATTATGTTTTCACCAATTTTCATACACAGTTACAAGATGCTTTTATGCTTTCCATATTTCTCTTGGGGCGTTTTAATTATCATATATATATGGAATATGCAATCATATTAGTTTTAATATTATTATAACTAACCAATGTAAAAACATTTATATTAATTAATAATTTATTTAGAATTTAAGTATTTTAAGTTGTCTTCATCCATAATGATCATTTTCTACACCATTAATTTTAGTATTTTCATTGATCTTTCATTCATCAAACAAAAACAACAAATACTTCAAAATAACCTCCACTCTACTAACAAACGCGATTATTAACCCGCCCAAATTTAATTGTCCATTCTAAAAAAATAACATTTTATGAAATTTTTTCGATAACGTACATCACACGAACATACCTACATACACCCATGGACACATTTTACATATTTTTTTCTGTGAGTAACAAATTAACACAAATTCAAATGTTTAAATATATTTAAACTTTCGCGATATTTGTTTTCAAATTGTTAATTAAAATTTCATTCTTATTACTGCGCTTTTAAACACAATTAACATTTTCTTTTTGTGGATATGACCTCCCCTACATTTCACCTCTTGTGACACTACCTATAGCTACAAGAAAACGGTTCTATATGACCCTGCCAAATCTGAGACTTACAAAGCACTTCAAGAAGATTCATACGGCGACTACGTCCAAGAAGTAACGATACCTGTGCAGACTAAAGTGTTCGCGGTTCCAGTTCCCAAAACAGCACCTATGAAGGTAACTATGGCGTTTTAATAACATCAAAGACAATTAATGGACTGGAATATACTGAATCATTCTTGAATTATACACAATTATTACTGTAGAAATTAAAAAATAATAATGTCCATCAGAAATTTTAATTTAATTCCAAGAACTTCAAAAGCTTTTTTAATAACTATGCAAGGTGTAAAATTGTGAGACACTCTAATTGTAATAAAATCTTCTGGTTTTTTATGTAATTCGTTAGAATTGTTGTCTTAAGAAAAGATGACATATATTATAAATAAAACAGCAAAGATTCAAAGAATTATATATTTTTCTCAATAGTAGCTATAAACATTTTCTAGTCCATATTATCGTAAATATCAAAATAATTTCTTTGGAATGATCTTTTGTGCGAAAAAAGGAAAAAATGAGCTTCATATTTTTCACGTAATATATATATATTTATTAGTATATGGTATTTGTTATTGATTTTATTATATAATAATATATAAGTAGCAAAATATATTAAGTATTTACTTTTAAATAGTGTTAGCGGAAAGAAATAGTTCGCTTTTTATTCATTACAATGTAAGATAAAGTATAACATGTATTAATCCGATTTATATGTAATTTTTATTTTCAAGAAACCTGTTCCCCCACCACAGCAACAACAGCAGCAACCTAAAAATACATATGTAAGTAATAAAAAAGTAAAGGGATACTCAATTCAAAAAATAAATTTAATTGACTGGTAATTAATTCGACTAATTCGCTTTTAAATCTTAGATTAACTTTGACATAATGCTGTTCAAAGAAACTGGACACACTTATTATTGATTTATCAAAAAAATATGCAATACTTATAATATTACCAACACCGTCTACTATAAAAAGATATGGAGATCAAAATTAATGACATATCATTTTGCTAGTATTCTAATGGAGATTGCTTGGTGTGGGCATCATATTATATACCCACCTGTTTTATTTTACTTTCGATACTCATGGCTGAATGAGTACGATTATAAACCTAGATAGGAATGAAAATTATGCCAATACAATGAAATAATATATTATATTTATATTTTCAGGTGAGCACACTAAGTGACGAGCCCATCCACCAATCGAACTCCTTCAAGAGGCTCATGTATCACGTTTTAGGGGAGACCGATTATTAAATTACCTGATAACCTGTGAAAATATAATGAATTTATCACTGTACTGTTGTATTTCTTGTGGATTTAATCGGTTCATTTGTATATTGAATATTTTTACGTCCGCTCACATCGATACAGATGCTTTAGTATGCACAACGAAAGCCTACTAACGCCTTTTAGATAATTATTGTGTTATGACTATATCAACCCATATGAAATAAGCTAAAGAAATATCTAGCATAAAAATATTTCGCACTATTATTTAAACAAAAAATAATTATTTAGTTGTTGTTAATCGAAATTAATCATATTATTTATTAAAATTATTTTTGTTATTTTATTTTTAGTTTTAATAAACTATATTATTATTTATTTCAAGCAGAGTGTACTATCTAGTCAAATATGAACACTATTCTTCGAACAATTTTTTAATGTTTACACTAGAATTGACTTCAGAATATGATTCATTATTATAATTTAAGTATTTATTCTCTAAATTATTGTTTACTGATATTTAGGCATTAAGATGTTCACAAAATTATGTTGAAAATTAAACGAAACTTATTCTAATTTAACCTACAAGTAATTTTATTTCAACTTTCTTTTTTTTGTACATTATTTCTAGATACAGATATTGCTTTAATGGTAATAATATAGTAAATTGTGTATTAATCGCTCAAGAGCATCTCTATATTCCTGTAAATCATTATCAATTAAATGGCGAATCTTATAAAGGATTATCGTGATATTTAGAAATGTGTTAAATATTATGCAATATGGTCTCCCCGGTAGCTGAGAGTTAAGCGTGAGCTCCTCGCATCCAGGAAATGTAGATTCGATTCCCACATCTGCCGGATTAAAAAATATCTGAATATGCAGAAATGGATACATATTGGGTTGAGCAATAGTCTAATAAGCAATTCTCATGAAAAAATCCACCAAAACATATCCTTACATTGTGGAGAGCCATATATTTCACTTTCGGAGCGGACATCTTCACTCTGTATAGATCCACATGCTCGACTTTCCGTCGCTTTAGGATTGGTTCGTGGAATACCCATGGTGCGCAATTTGAAAAACAAAACGTGTTTCAATTAATTAGATAGTTATTATATGTAATGTAATTCTATTCTGCTTTAATTCATCAGTCATACCTAGCTCAGATGCCTTCATGTATTTAAATGACATTAAATCTCAAAAAATGTTCTGAAGATTTAACGGTTGGTCTATTCAACACACCAATCCTGTTTCGGAAAATGGTTCAAAAAAATGTGTTGAGCTTCGAAAAAATTGAATCTTTTTGTATCAATAGCTAATAGATATTCATCAAATATATTCCGATACATATATATTTGTTTAAAACGTAAGTTTTATTTACTTTCACCAAAGCAAGTGACAAGTGAGTCTAGATTTATAGTCATATTGCCTCGTTACAATTATTTATATTGTAGTTACAATACAGAACAGAGGTATCGATGACAGTTGATTCGTAAGTAATTTCACGTTTGTATAATATTGGTCTTTTATAACCATGTCCGATTACGATGACAAATAGTAGATCCCATTTATCTCGAAAATCATGTTCCATTAAGGTGCTTCCAAATTAAAAGTACGCAACACAAAATTTTGTCCGGGTAATATTGATAACGCGGCCAGACTTATATCGACAGTAGTATAATTACCGAGGTGCAGTTGGAGCGAATTGCTCCAAGCCCACGAATCATGAAGGACGCGAGTTCTGGCAGGAAGTATAAATTTTAAGAAATCACAACTTTTGAAAGGAAGCAAAAATCCTAAAACAGCGTGAGAGCTATAAAAACGAGAAACCATAATTTTTCGAAGGAAGTAAAAAAAATAGTAAAACAATAAACAATAAACAATAGGGGGTGCGACAATTTTACTTGCTCCATGTCGCTGAATAAGTAGTTACGCCACAGCATACCGATCCTGACATAGCGACTCCTCAAATGACAGAACCCGACTCGTATTACTCCCGTGATCTCCCAGTACACGATAGTTGTATTATATTGGCAACCATCGTCATCAATAGCTTGATAAGTACACGTGTTAACCTGAAAATATTCCATCAGTTTATTAATTTTGTCGGATTCAATTGGTATTGTCTGGACGTAAATCTGTTTCGTAATGCTTTATAATGGAGTTAAATTGCAATTCCACGGATCAATTAGTTTTGTTGAAGTGAGCCCGAATTTAATAGTTAAAACTTTGTATCTCCCGCTTCCGCTCATGATCAAGTATTCCCCGCAATTCTGTTTATTGTATATGGAGCGTTTAAAGAGCACACAAGAAGAACACAAAAATATGAATTTTTTACTATACCAAGTACATATCATTTGTTGGGTAAATTACCAAAAAAAATAAAATAGTATAGTATATTCATTTAATACCTATCTACAAATTTATTTCTTCCATCTTATAAATAGTTCATTCAATTGTGAAACTTCTCAAACAATTTTGTTTATATGTAAAGTATAATATTTATAAAAATATCACACGAACATCTGTGTGAAAATTGTTTTTTTCCCTCAGTCATGGTATAATAAATAAGTTATAATAGATAAAAATGCCTTAAGTTAAGTTTATAATCAGTAATACAAAGTTTACATGGGACAGATTCAGAACATAGTTACCAAAATAAACAAAATGGTATTTTTTTTTGCTATTTTTAAAAATATTTCCATAAAGTTAGTGCTTATTTTCAAAATACAGGTTTAATGCTGATTTACCAAATAAGAGTTTCTTTTTAGGTTTGGTCACACCTTAATCGTTATCGAATATTAGTAATTATCATTATAAAGAATAAAACAATTCTTAACTTAGTGCATACTAATCCAAATTTAAGTTAAAACCATGCACTTCTTATTTAAATGTTCACATATAGGATGTTTAATGAAAAAAAAAAAATTCCACGGTTTATATTATTTAATATATTTATCGTATAATAAAAATAATTATTAACTACCTATAATCAACTGAAAATGTCTTCAAAATATAAAAAAGGTAATTTCAAAATAATAAACTGTATGGATTTTACATTTTCCCGTCTATTTCATTGGCTTGATACATGGTAACACTCACTCATGCTACGTGTTCCCACCGTCATCGCAAATTTGACAGGTTACTTAGTTCTCGATAGAGTATATCGTTAGGTCGTTGGACAATATATTTTATGTCAATGCTTCAATAGTGATAAAACAATGGGCGGCCAAAAATTTGAATATGATGAAAGTGGTTCAACGTTTTTCTATTTCTTATTATCATTTCTAGCCTTAATACTAATTCCAGCCACATTTTATTATTGGCCCAGGAAAAGAAAAGGTATGAGTATGAACTACATTGAGGTGTCGCTTTTAACCTATTGTTGACACGCAATTAAAACGGTATTTTAATGTTATGGTATGCTTAGTTGAATGACAAAATAACAGTAATATACGATAATGATAATTTTATAAATATGGATAATTGGAATTCGTAAAATTTGTTATTATCATTAAATAAATATCAAACCAAATTTCCCGTAATGAATGAATTACAATTTTATTTTTGCCCATCAAATATCGGCACCTAAAATGTTTTGCATCAAATCACTTTTGTCGTGCTTTTTTGATTCGTGATTTATGTTTTTAGATACATCGAAGAATTTTCAAGAATGTCACTGTCCTGCTTGTGAAAAGAAAAAAATTATATTAGAATCTTCAGAGCCATATAAAGGCTTCAAAAATTCATTAATCAAATTATCAATCATTGCCGGATGGGTGATTTTAGTATTACTGACATACAAAGTATCACAGTTTGATTATGAAATGTCAAACTTTGACCCATATGAGATACTCGGTGTTCCGCCAGGTGCATCGCAAGGAGATATTAAAAAATCTTATAGGAAACTCTCCCTAATTTTGCATCCTGATAAGGAGACTGGTAATGAAAAAGCATTCATGAAGCTCACCAAAGCCTATCAGGTAAAGAAGTTTTTTTTAAATTTGGTATTATAATATTATATATTCAATAAGAAAAATTCCAATGCTTTATTTAGTAGCACTTAAAATATGGACAATCTGAGAGTTTAACGTACGCAAGAAACATCAAAATTCAAGTTGGCAGCACTTTCGAAAACACACCCCCCACTAACGACAGATTAACACATGCGCGCGTACACGATGCAGAGACCCGCCGTTTTCAAACATCCCGAAACACAGATCTTTATTTATCTTATTCATTTCACTCCCGACCGCCAAGATGACAATGTCTGTGTATTAAAAACTTCAATGCAAAGCATTTCTTACTAAGCAACTTGTGTATTACATTATTCATAAGTACTTCATAAACATTGCCTTCTTAATTTTCTTTGTATTCACGACGCCACCGTTATTTCTTTCATATTAATACAATACTTCATCATTTCATTCATTGTGTTTCATTTCATTCCCTATTATTGTTTATAATTACTATTTGAAGTGTCGGAGTGACAGCTACGAACAGCACGTGGATAAGTGTACGACGCATAAACAATCTGCGTGCGCATTATCGTGTCTATGTAGTGCTTGTATACGTATGCAGTGCTACCAAGTGAAAAGTACTGATGTGACAGTTCGCTGCCATTTTGTTTCATTAAATATTCAATAATTTGCCAATCTCGAAGATAACCAAAATATGGCTAATGGCAATATATATAATTTAGCTTATATACCCTCTTGAATCATTATGCATGTGTGTTTGGATCCAGGACATCAATTCAATGCAAATTATGTGAATGACTTGTCATTCAATTGCTACAAAAATGATTTAGGTGTTTATATTTTTTTTATAATTCTAGGCATTAACTGATGATGAAGCTCGTAAAAATTGGGAAAAATATGGAAATCCGGATGGGCCAGGAGCAATGAGTTTTGGAATTGCTTTGCCCAGCTGGATTGTGGAGAAGGAAAACAGTGTTTGGGTCCTGGGCTTATATGCTCTTGTATTCATGATTGCACTACCAACTGTTGTGAGTATTTTGATTATTAATTTTTTTTAAATTAGTGCCTT
Source organism: Rhyacophila evoluta (assembly GCA_022683975.1). NCBI lineage: Eukaryota > Metazoa > Arthropoda > Insecta > Trichoptera > Rhyacophilidae > Rhyacophila > Rhyacophila evoluta. Next base: position 2,320 of record JAGVSQ010002169.1, on the reverse strand, counting down.
ATCGATATTTAGTAATGAATTGTATTTATTATAAAATAACATCGTCAGAAATGAATTATCACACACTGAACTGTATTTATACATCAAATGTTCGAAACTACCTATGAACATTTTTAGACAACTAAACTTCAGGAACTCAGCCGCAAGATTTTATAATTATCCATCACATGTACCATTTTATGGGTTGCTAGAATTTTTCGCAGGTTTTTTTGGTAACATGGGCGTTCAAAATAGATTTTATAAGTAAATTTAATTCTAAAAATATTTATTATATTTTCTAATATTATTATTTGTAACATTGATTACAAATCAAATGTACCAGGATTAGAATGAAAAAATCTACCTGTTGCCAGTAATTCACATTTGAATGCTGTGAGGGCTATAGGTTATACTGTCAAAACATTCAAATGAAAAAATCAAAAATTATAATCTTTTTATACACCGAAAAGAAATCAATCTTTTTTTAATAATAATATGGTATCATTAAGAAAAACATGTGCTAGAGAGATAGGTGTTTAAACTACAACTGCGTTGGCCTAAAATTATTGTAAAAATATTAATGATATTCCTCATTCACCTATTAATTATTTTCCATATTAATGAATTAATTTATTAAATTGATCAGTAACTTGATTCTGTTGTGATTTTCCAGGTGGGTACATGGTGGTACCGCTCAATTAGATTTTCAGGTGACCAAGTATTGTTGGATACTACGCAGATATACATATACTTTATTCACAAGACACCCTCCATGGCGTTGAAACGAGTCATCATGATATTGGCAGCTAGTTGTGAGTTTGACAGGAATCATAATTCCGAAGTTACTGAAAGAATGTCAGATAATCAAGAAGTTCCCCAGGTTTGTATATCATTTATATTATTATATATTTACCATACATATCTATCAATATATCATAGTTTATTAGTTTGTAAGTCATGGAACAATCAGTATTTTTTGAAGCAGCATTTTAATAATTTACACATAATTCATTGTATTTAGTTCAAATATTACATTATTCATTATCACAAGTTTTGAAGTATTATTACCTCTAAGCAGCTATTTTAAATATTAATATGTAAGAAATAAACCTTTTATATATTAATACAAGAATTGTTATTTCTTAATATAATTGCGTTGGTCACGACCATACTACTAGATATTTTTATATTTTTAAAATCCATGAATGTTCTATTTTGTTCCACATACTAAAACAAAGTTTTATGAGCTGATAAAACTCAAGCACAATAATGCACGATAGTTTATGCTATATTAACTTAGGATTCAGAAAGTCTCAAGCATCCTTGACCCCACATTAAATTTTTTGCTATTTACTGTGTGGGCTATGATCTTCACATTTCCCTCTCCCTTTTGAAAAAGAAAACATTTCTTAATAACATACAAGACATATATATTTTACAGTATCTAATGTCCTTTCTGACTATTACGGATCAGGTGAATGACTAAGATTAAATCAACATTATTTTACTATATTCTGATAGATATTACTTCTCAATTGATTATTCTTTGATAGCATCTATTGTAATATATTTAATTGTTAATTGTATAATAAGTTAGTAATGAATTCTGATTTTTGATTTGAATATATTTATAAAATCATATTTTAATTTATATAATTTGCAATTCCAGCTTTTACGTGAATTCCCGAACCTTGGTGAAAAAAATAAAGTACAGCCACTCTGCCGAGCTTATTCAATAAAAGCTCGTGCTCTCATGCATGCTCATTTGTCAAGAATGACACTCAATCCACAGACATTAGAGAAGGACAGACAATTGATCGTTCGCAAAAGTCCTTATCTTATTCTGGAAATGGTCAACTGTGTAAATCAGCTTATCGCATTAACTTATGCAGGAAAATGTAAGGCTATTTTTTAATATCGACCTTTATTTTTCTATTTAATGTGTGATAATTAGAGAGAAGATTGTCCAATGATAAAGATTAAGGAGCCGCATTCTCCACTTAGTGAATGAACATGATAAAAATGATATGCCATCCTCATGATAAACATATCAGAAAGAAAAACATTTTAAACTGGAATACTCACACGGTTATATAAAATTTGGTACTTTGCAATTATCCCATTTATCTGGTTCCATGACAACTGCACGCATGACAAGTGCTCACACTAATGCAGAAATTAATATTAAAACATTTTATACTTAATTTACGTAATTAGAGTATAGGTAGATTTTTATTTCAATGAGACATAGCCACTTACTAAAAAAAAACAGTTATCAAATGATAGGTATTTAATATTTTCGACTGATGGTGCTTGATGGAAATTGATTTTAAATTCTGAA
>JAGVSQ010002168.1:0-25753 GCA_022683975.1 Rhyacophila evoluta | reverse complement strand
AATACATATTGCATATCTTACATGTACGCATCTTATTCATTAACAAACATGGGGTAAATAATTTCTATGACAGTCTATTTTATTAGCATATATATGTTAATAATGATAGCATTCTTTAAAGATGCCTTTTTAAATATATTCTAAGTAACATTGCAGTATTAATAATATATATTATGTACATTAAATTATTATAACGTGTTACACAATAATACCGATTACTTCCACGTAATTTAGCTGCATTCGTATATTGTGTAATTTATAAAAAAAAAAAACTGTCAATTGCTGACGGATCAATATTACAAACTGAATTACCAAAATTTTTATGAACTCATGTAGTTTGCAAATTATTTTGAATTTAAAATATTAACAATAATAAGTTTAATACAAATACCAAAAAAAACACTATTTCTTTTATGATAACATTTTAGCTTCTAGAAAACCAATTGAGTTGATATCAGTATTTTTTGTAGAACTTTTTATATAAAGAACGTATTTTAATCAATGATTTTGTGCTTATATTAACAGAAAGTAGTTTTAACTAAACATGACGTTTTTATCTGACGATTCCAAACTAGTTATTATTGTTTTATTTTATTTCTTGAAAATTACGAAATGTTAATAAAAAAATATACATTTGAATGTTTTTTACCGGATAATTTAATACTCACTTCACTTGTAGTTTCACTGAAATAATCGAATCTTTATAATCATTCGTAGTATGTTTTTTCTGTTTCTTTACTCTCCATATTACAATGACCATCTTCCCACAGCCACCAAGCTAAAAATATCATCAAAACGTTAACAGCAATCAACGCAATTAGGGGTACTAAAAACTTTATTATGAGTCCTCGCAGGCCATCTTTGGCAAGAGCCGAAACCATTGTCTTCAGTAATCCACGCACAATCAAAGCAGGTAGTTTAATAACGGCTCCCAATATTCCTCTGCCATCGCCTCCAGCTGCTAGTTTCAGAATCTCCAACACCAACTCCAAGAGTGCATTCTGAGCAACTCCCCCTACGTTCACTTCTACTGGTTTTACAAGAGCTGTAATTGGGTTTGAATAATTTGGACTATAATCTTCGTCGTTTTCGTATTTATGACTATGTTCATACTTGTCATCGTCACTGTCATCGTATTTATGACCGTGACTCAAATGGTGGTGATTTTTTTCGTACTTATCTTCATATTCATATTTGGCCTTATGTTTTCTTTCATACAAATTGCTATCAAATTCCGGATCGAACATTGACGCGTATTTTGGATTAGCATATTTACTAAGCGATTCTTGATATTTTAGAAGTTGGCTTTCGAGTGATTCTGGCTTCTTTACTCCTAAATTATTCGAATCAAATAACAATGATGGTAATGCAGCTCGAGCATTTCCATTCGGTAATTCATTATATTCGTTATGGTCAGCTGTATCCCGTGATCTAAAATCAGGCACACTATTTGAACGTGCTTTACTTGCTTCTGCCGGCATATCAAAATAAGAAATCCGTGGTGTCTTTTTAATTTCGTGAACACGGCCACTATTCACCAGCGGCCTTGACTTAGATTCATTTGAAGCCCTCGCTCTGTTAGCTGTAATCTTTCCTAATTGTCTTTGTAATGATTCTATTTCATCCTGTATTCCATCTAACTCAAAAGTACCACCAGTGTTTTTACGATGTCCTCCACTGAGAGATTCCAAAAGACGTCCTAGCCTTGTTGCATTATCTTCACTTACAGCACTGCTTTTTGTGGTCGCTTCCGTAGTTGTAGTTGTCGTTGTTGTCAATACTTCTGCTCGTCCATTTTCAGCGAGTTGTTTCTTAACCGAATCCTGCATTCTAAGAATATCCATCTGCAGCTGAAGAAGTCTCAGCGAATTAGTTTCTTTTGGTTGAAGTCCTGAAGGATCCACCATTGGCGATTGTAATTGACGACGGCCGACATTGTTGTCAGTACGTAGATCCAGCTGAGGGAAGACCACGTTCAGTCGAGCAGTACTCTCAGCATTTCCAAAAGACGAATCACTTTGCGCCGAAATACTGACTACGATTGAAAACACGAAGACGACCCGGGGAAACATTGTGACTGAACGTTAATTAAAAATAACTTCGACATGTTACATAAAATGCACACTTAGATCTGAGTGTCAATGACTTCGTATACTGTATTTAATGATTTTTTTATATTAATCGACTAAGCGTTTTTATTTATTATATTTTTTGTGTAATACAAACGATTTGCAATATTTAAATTGTTATTTATTTGATTAATATCTCAGCAATTTCAAAAAAGATTAAAAATAAAAAAATTCACATCACAAGACTATACATATTTCACAATACGTGAAGCGAAAATATATCTGCTTTGTTAAAGTATGATAATAAATAAATAAATTACAGCTTATGCGAACAAAATTACGTGCTGTCATCAATATCATCAGACGTTTCATTATTGCCGCATTTTATTTTAACACATTCTTTAAATTCACTTGCGTTCTCAAGAAATTTGATAAATCTATTCATCCCTATAGTTTCGCGACCCATTAAGATAATAACAGAAGTGGTTAATCTAGTAATATAACGTTTCGATGAAATCGCTTTCGACAAAAAACAAGACATTTTTTGGTCGCAATATGGAACTAAATTCGATCTTGCATCAAGCACGACAGTTCCATTCCTGGCTTCGTTGAAATCGAGTAACTTCGATGCTCTTATCACATTTTTGTCTGCAAACTCCTGTTGTAAATAGTCAACCAGATCTCTGGCGGCTTCGACGGCTGACGGCAAAGCCATTTTGCCCACTACAATATTGCTTGGTGCGAGCATTGGAAACATCCGAGATAAGAAAGGCCAAAGAAGCGCGAATTTTAACAAGAGTTTCATTAAAATAAACAGTTTCACCGGAAAGAAGAACATTTTTGCAAGAATAAGAGGTAAAACAATTATAACGAAGGCTCCGAAAAGCATCTTCGCAATTTTGGACACAACATTCGCTATTTGAGTCAATCCGTCTTCTCCATGCGATCTTGTTTCATCCCGCCTGATAATCGGATTGCTCCGGATAATTTGTAGTTATTGTATAAGTATCGTGACCGTATTTCCTCTCAGGCTGCGCGATTATCCTTCTTTCATTCTCATCACCTTCTCCTGTTGTCTGATAATACTCCGGAGGATTACTGAAGTAAGAATTCCAACCGTCGGGTTTCGTATACGACACTCGAGCACTACGTTCCTTCGCCATCACTGATGAATACGGTAAAGGTTTAGGTATATTAACTTTTGAATCAATTTTATTCGCCATCAAAGCTGGCATCCACGATTGCACATCACTGGCGTTAAATGCTGCTACCACCCCGTAAGAATACACTACCAGAAACCCCAAGAATATAAACATCATTTTTTAAATGTTATTTCAATTAAACAACTTTTTATAATAATTTTCTAGTAACATAGTCACAAACGCGACTATTGTTAAACAAGACACTATTTTATAAAAACGTTTTAGCAGGTAAATTTTGCCGTGTAATATTGCATCAATGTTGTTAATTGTTGCGTTATTGTATTCGACTAGATGATTTGGAATCTTGCGTCTAAATGATCTAAGGATGAACGAACATCTTCTTAAATAGTGTAGATAAAAAATCATTAAGTAATCTGCCTTGGTCACGGTCGTATCTACAACAATTCCCAGTTGGATCGCCTCATAATAATAATTGCAAGAAGTAACTTCCATGTCAAAGTTTTTCTCTCACACCAAGTTCCATAAACCTTAATAAGCGCATTATGATTTTCCCGCAACATCATTCAACACAAATTTCTCAGTCGACCGCTTCCAATATTAATTATCTATCAAAATTCAATTGAAATGGATTAAAATATAATATTAGATACAACAATGTAGGTATGGCCAACAATTGTTTTCGTGGCCGATTTATATAACAGCTTATATGTAATTATAAAATACTCAATAGTAGTGGTTTTCTTTCACATTGTACATGAAAAAAGGCTTTCTTGGCTGGAAAATAAGGCCCCAACAGTCGTATGCAATAAATTAAATATCTATATTAGAGAAATATTATAACTATAACTGATTTATTTTGTACATTTAAAACTATAATATTTTTACATACTTTGAAAACTTCTATCTCGTATTCTTGCATATCTGATCCCTAAGTGAAGCATATGGATACCACATCATACCGCCTGCAAGAATTTCTGTAGCTTGCCAGTATTATTGCGCTCTCCAGGTCATACTTGCATCCCACAACAACTCAGCCATAAATACATTCTATAAATAGTATTCATAAGCCTTCCAGGACGCCGACAGCCGGTCAGGTTAAAGCAGGTCTGGCCAACCCAAATTGCCCCATGGGCCGGAAATTAATGAAAATAATTACCTACAAATTTTGATTCAATATTTTTTTCGATATATTTGGACTGACAGCGTGAGTAATTTTAAGTTTGAATGCAAACGTAAAAAGAAAGTGTTCAATTAGTATAAATCTGAAAGAATTTATACTACAACTATCGTAGATATGAAGAGGAAACATGTATTGAACCAAGAATATGTGAGTAGTAAAAAGACATAGTGGCTCTGTTTTTATTCACAAAGATGCTTTAAATTTTAATTTTATATCATAAATATGGTTTCAGAGATCATGACCGTGAGCCACACGAAAGGACAGCAAGGGCCGCGGGTTGGCTGGTACTGGCTTAAAGAATAGGCAGGTCACATTAAGACTCTTGAAGTATCCGCAATATGTGGCCGAGCCAGATCTAGTGTCGCTGCTTAACTTCGCCAGTAATTAGTGGCTACGAGGTCCGTTTTCTTGTCACCTCGTTACGTACGAAGAAATACCATCGTATCCCCACAATCCACTGCAAGCATTATCAAAGCTTAGAATTTAGTTTAGAGCTTAGTGTGTGCCTTTTTTGGATGCCATGTGTCGCAACCGTGGCAGCCCTGACAGAATGCATGTATCGAACTAGCGTCATTCGGTTTTTACAGCTTAGAGGTCCAGACACATGGAATTGAAGGTTGCTCAGGCTATTCCTATTTGAATAGCAATCTCACTTTTCTATATACCACCTCCCGTAATATGCACTTTAGGTATTTTAAGCTGTCGACACTTGTTGGGCAAGGGATAGTCAGGATCTGGGCAGTCATAGTTGCACGTCATATTTATATTTTTCGTACTGATTTTTAAACCAATGCGATACGAATTTGTGTGGCCTGTCGATAATTTCATGGCCATTCTCTTAAAAGCATCTCAAAAGATTATACACAGTGATGTAGCTACGGCGGAGCGGTTGAATCAGTCTGCTCCAGGTGGATGACTCATGGGGGTGCGAATAAAATCTTTAGTTAGTGTAAGAACTAAAAAATAGAAAAACCCTAATTTCTGGAAGGAAGCGAAAATTGTAAGATGGTGTGAGTGCTAAAACAATAAATTGAGAGACTATAATATTATTATATACAGGGAGGGAGTCCAGCGATTTTACTTGCTCCGTGGCGCTGAATGTATAGGTACGGCACTGATATTGTGATATTGCTTAAAATATTTTGTTATAGATTAGTTTTTTAGTAATCAGTTTTAGCGAGTGTTGCACATCTAGAATCAACAATTAACCTACACGCAGACACAGAAAGATCTGATGTTCGTCGTTCAACTGACAGTTCACCGATATCATTAAATTAATTGTACTCGTTGACCGTCATGTCTGACTGCTCACTGTGTGCGTGGGTTTTATGAAATCCATAAAACACAGAGAACTTGACTAAAAAGCTGGACGACTGAACGTCCGCACTCTGCGCGTATAGAAGTTGATAAAACACACCACCTAAACTTGAAGTCGTCCATTTTGAAACGAACTGTCAAAACCAAAAACAAAACTTTCGATGAAATATCTTTGAATGGAAGCGTGTGACGTGACACCTAAAAAACTAGAAACCGCCAATTCTGGACGAAAGTAAAAATTCAAATTGTAGGGGGTGTAACGATTTTATTTACTCCAAGGCGCTGAAATTGTAGCTACGCTATTGGCCTCATTACCCATTTTGCTTAGAATAGATCCAAACTCATTCTCAAAAAAATTTCAATACTCGGGTACCCATAAACAATAATTTTAGCATCTTGGTAATCAACGGCCACCACCAATTATTTTACGTAAATACTCTAGAAATAGCCGGTGGATTGTTCTGTTGCTCTTGAAAATGTTGAAAAAAGGTTTAAAAAAGCCTGGCAGCAAGTGTGCGCAAATGTTACGCCGCTATTGTTCAGAATTTCTTGCACATTTTCAGTTCAAATCAAAGGTACATTCAGTTATGATTGGTGACAGCCCCAGCCTACCATCTGCGCAGATCCATAAGCTCCACTCCTACCGTAATTATTATTTTTTACAATCTTCACTTCAAAGTGGAGCATATGGATTTCTGCAATGTAAACATAACATTTTGCAGAGATCATTTTAGACAATTTGTTGGAATCGGAACATTCCCTGAATGCCAGATGCGAATCGTCTCCAGACACTTTCCTTTAATTTAACATGATTCAATTCAGAAATATGTATAATATATTCTTTTAGTGTTGTTCACCTGACTCTCCTACTCAAAAACTCTTTTCGAACCCATAAGTTGTGGCCACAATGCAAGATAAATATTTTATATAGAATTTGAGAAAAACTGGTTTTAATAAAATGACAATGATATGAAAGAAAGTAATGAAATAAAGGAAAATTGCTACTCTACTCCCGAGTTCTAGTTCTCTGGTTCACTAATTAGTATTATTAATTGTTAATAGCTATATCCAAGAAAATTACTCTGAAAAACTTCAAACAGTGGATGGAAGAACAAATATATAAGAAAAGAAAAATTTATTTTTTAAGAAATTTCTTTATTTTCATTGTTTGATAAAACTGTCAAAGCGAGGTGTTTACGCAGTCCAATCAGAAGGGTTGCCTCCCCAGTGACCGGCAGCTGGTGGTGGATTAGCAGTAGTAGGTGCCCATTCGTCTTGAGCGACGGCAGCTGGAGCTGCGGCATCAACAGGGGCAGGGGCTCCGCCAGCAGCAGCAGCATCTTCAGTCCAACTTGCCTGGGCATCACCTTCAGCCCAAGTCTCTTCCACAGCGATAGGGACAGCAGCTTCAGGCTTTGGCGGAGCAACCAATTCCTTAGCTTGCTGGTCTTCCTTTTCAGACTCTTCAGGGTCACGGTAGAAGAATAGATCTACTACTACTTCCCAGCGACCTTCACGTGGAATGGAGCCTCGAAGACGTAGAACCTCTCGGGCAAGCATCCACCACATGAGGCCAGCAGAGTGGGGTGACTTGGTATTGCATGGGATAGCAATATCAACAAATCGGAGGGGTGCGTCTGTGTTGCAGAAAGCGATGACGGGAATGTTTACATATGACGCTTCAGTGACGGGCTGGTGATCTGTTCGGGGATCTGTCACGATGAGGAGACGAGGTTCTCGGAAAGCAGCTTGTATCTAAAAAATAAAATTCTTGTTAAAAATTGTTTTTGTGGCACGTGAAAAAATAACACAGTAATTTATAATCAGTTACAATTATTCTTTTTTATAATCACAATTATTTCAGTGGTTCCTTAGAATTATTCATCATAAAGATTTTGCCATCAAAATATGAAGACATTGCCAATGTCCCCCCCGCACCTATATTTTCTCATTTTCTAATTTTATTTTTAACACCCAAAATACAACATCAAAACCAAAAAAAGTAAATTACAGAAGATAAGGGCATGGATCGATATACTTTGCCACTCATTTAAGATGCAATCACAAGAAAATTGAGGGTTGAATAATGACCTGATTAGTGAAAGCACCAGGGGTGAAACGCCCAGCAATCGGTGTCGCACCAGTATATGAGCTGTACTTAAGGACAGCCCTCTGGCCAAAGGATCGAGAAGAAATAGCGAATACTTCGGCGGGGTGTTCAATGGCAGCGATTGCTCTCGCGGCCAAGAGAAGCTTCTCCCATGTCTTGCGAATATTGATGACATGAGCACCGTCAGAACGACGCTTGTACACGTACTGCTCCATCTGAAATCACAAACATAGTTTACAGTGACATCTGTTGAATCATCCATGTTGAAACTCTGCAAATAATTACAATCGTCAGTTGGGAGAATCATAAATCATCAAAGGTCGTCAGACTTTTGGAAACGGAATTGATTAATCATCATGTTCATTTGTAATAATTTATTAGTGTATAAGGTACCCACAATATGTAATTGAATAGGAATGTGTGATAAATTGATTTGTGATGGTCACAAGACATCAAGAATTCTTGATAACTGAATTTGTCATGTAATGTCTTCCAATAAGAGCGCCATTCAAGCATCACTTTCCGCAATTGTTACACACCTTCTGTATATTCATTCACTCCTTCAGGATACAAGTTATTTGAAGTCAACAACAGTAACTTCTGAATTATATTGAATGATAACCAGATTAAATCGATTTTTAGGTATAAATTTCGGTTGCAACTCATGATTGGGAGTAGCAAACAGAGAGCATTAACAAACAAAAAAAACCTTTTTATTTGTATGATATAATTCAAAGCAATCTTTGTTTTACATTAATTTGATTGATAATCACATGCCAATTAATAAGGTATATTCAGGGCAGTGTTGGAGCTTTGTATTCAGTCAAATTTGTTTACTTCAATTACTATGGCTATGGTAATAGAAAATAGATTTTTAAATTTACCTGGAAGTTCACATTTTCGGAGCCAAGGTGAGTTGTAGCCACCAACATCTTGGTGACGTCATCCTCGCGCAAGGCCAGTACATCCAATCCTCCCGACATTGTTGCGTTAACAATGAGTTACGATGCAACCTGGATAACAATAACATGTAAATTAGATACAGCTGTTTGTAAATACATATTAAAATTTGCCAGCAAAAATTACAGATTATATATTCCCGAGTTTCCAGGAGAAAAAATATAGAAAACGTGCCATACGAGATTGTGCCTATAAAGAATGTCTAAAACTGTATGCACCCAATTGGAAAAGGAAACGTGATTCTCCTGAACTGCTGGACCTTTAACTGAAACGTGATGAATAGCGATTTTGTTTTAGATCCCACATTTAAGATTCCCTGCACGAGAGTAAGCTGACGTCAATTGATGGTTTTAGTACGCCCACGTGAAAGTTACTGGTTGTCCGGATATCCTAACAGTGAGAAATTTCTTCCAACTGCGACACGTTATAATTTATCGGTAACGGCGATAACATACGACTTGCAACCCATTGCTCAACCATAGCCGGCCCATTTGACCAAATGTGCATCTCAGTTCATATTCGAATTTTGTTAATTAGTAGAAATGTAATGAGTCCGGATAGCAATTGAAATACACACGACTGCATTTCGTGCAGATAAATCATTGCAACTTTCAACTAATAACTTTAAGAATGAATAATTAAACTTACTCAAGTGGCTGTCATGTCATCAAGTGCGGTGTTTCGAGCGGGATAAACCCAATTCTTAATTGCGGTGTCAATTGCAACTTGACGAAAAACATTACACCCGATGGATAAACTTCGCCGTACGAATCCATCTGGAGAGTTTACCTCAGGTTAGAGAGCGTATTGTATGTAAAATATTTGACGTTCCGGCGCGATACATGTTGTAGGTTATAGAAGTGTTGAATAAAAAACCGTGACAAAATATCTGTCGAAAATACATTGTGTATGCGACGCGTTGATTTAACAAGTTAAAACGAGAAGATGACTGCTTCAAAAACACCGATGGATTAAAATTATATTTGCGGATGATACTTACGCGTGTAAATGCCACTGGGAGCGGAACAAAAATGAACGATTCGATGGTAGTTTCCTGTTAACTTAGTGTTACCAATTTGAACATTGTCAGTGTGACCAAAACAAAAATTCATTATTTACAATACACACCTTTCCCAAAATTGGCCTAATCTCCGTCCACTACAATAAGAGTATTTTATTTATATCAATTTTTTATATAAAAAAAGAAAAATTGCATATGAAAAAAAACTCTATTCACTAAAAAACTTTTTTAGCAATTTATTTTTCAATTCTTTGATTCTATTTATCACCGTTTTGCGTTGTCGTCGAGACGGAGCCCACCCGTGGGCTTTTGTTTTAAATATAGTAACAAATTACTTTTATTATTTTTTCAATGAATCGTTTTGAATAATTAAATGAATCATATTTCACACTAAAATATTGATAAAACTAATTAACCATCAAAATAAGACAGTAAAGGCTTTTAGGGGTGTCACATGCGTGTAATTAAAAATAATATGCATTGTGCATGTTTTGTTTTTATTATTTATTCATTATCTTAGTAAAATGTCTAAGCATTGTCTTGTTTATTGTGGTTTCTTCAATAAGTATTAGACGAATGCTTATCTTTATTACTTTAGTCAGACAATATATTTTTTTTATGTTATTATTTCTCAAGGTTCCGAATGCATTACTTACGCAATATCTTTTGTCTATTATGATTTCTTCAAATTCAATTAGTATTTCAACTTCAATAGGTAAGTGAATCTTTGTCACTCTATACATATTATTTATTTTTAGTTTAGTTTGATGTGTACATCTTATTATTTCGCCCAAAAAATTGTCGGACAATTTCGAGAATTTTCGAAAAAAAAAAATTTTCTTCAAAGTTATAAACATAGATATTGTGTAATTGAAACATATTTTTCACACTTCGAAACGGAAGATGATCGCAATAATCCGGAACAAGAAACTTGAGAAGATTAGAAAAAAATCCAGTACAGTTCTTAATTTGACATGAAAATATATAACAAATTTATAACTCCCCGGTAACGTAGTTGGTAGCATCCGGGGAATGCAGGTTTGATTCTCCATCTGTCGGATTTCAAAAATATGAAAATGCAGGACTGGATGCCCATTGGGTTGAGTGATTCCCTGACAACCAATTCTCGTAAAAAATAATCTGTCAAGACATGTCTCCATATTTCGGAGATCCATATACTCCATGTTACAACACCACTCAATTTATGCACTACTTTTCATCAAAATTAAATTCTTAATAAATACTGTGAAGTGTTATGTTTCCACATAATACAATCGGTAAATAAGGGAAATTGAAAAAATGTACACCAACACACTAATACAGTTAATTATTTATTAGTAAAAAAGAAAATACTATACATCGTCCATTTAATTTTTGATTTTGAAAAACTTAAAATTAGGTAAAATATATTTTGCTAACATCTCTAAACTCAATATATTTTCACCCCACCAGACCGTGAAACAAAGGCAAGCGGCATGTTCAAATCGAGCATCATCCAAAGTAAAAATATATAATTATTATATTATTAAAATATGAGACAAACGCCGAAGGCACAAACTGGCCGTTGACCGCTCGCGTTTGTCAAACGTGATGGTGGCAGCATCTATTCTCATCCCTCCGCGCACTCCGTCAAAGCAAACATAATGTGGCACAAACAGAAATCTAGCACTCCACCGTTTGGCACAAATGAATCGCTCAGGATCCGCGAAGAACCGACCTCAACGCCGCTCATCCAAATATTGACTGACATCAGTGGAAGAACAGCTCAACTATGAACATAATATTTTTCAGTGTTCTCTATTTTCAAGCAGTTCTGAGATTGAAAACTTTATATGAAAATTATGTTACACCACATACAATAAATTAAGGAACCGATAAGTAATTTTTATTTATAATAACGTAATGGTAAAATTATATTGGGATGGAAAATTTGAAAAGGCTAATAAATTAGTCAGCCTATTTTAAGTCACTCTTCCACTAATGTCCTCTATTACATCCACGCTTCAAATCCGCTGTTCAAAACGGAGCTCCTTGTTTGCTATCAACACTGTACTGGCACAGAAATTAAAAATACATTGTTGCCATGATGTTGAGAGCCCGCTTATTTACCGGCACACGCTGGTAGAGAAAATATTTCAACTTAAAATCTATGCGGTATCAAACTGTAAAATGGTTAATGGCATCGAACGAGGCTAACGTTCTGACGTCTCTCACTTTGGAGACACACTGCAACCTTCTAAAATTAGTATTTACAAAAGTACACAAATTAATAAAACATCGTAACGCCAGTCGCGAAACCCCGAGGCGTCGGGACAAATAAATTATACACAAATTTCTTCGATGTTTATTATCCCTTCATTTTAACATTAATATATATCTTGAAAATTTGAAAACATTTTGCTGATATCTATCGGATTACCGTCGAGATGTCATTATGCATTTTAAAAAGCCACACATAGCCCCACTTAAGCTAATAACACGGTGAAGCGAAGTAAGGCGTCTGTATGGATATTGTTATTGTCATAGCAACATATCTATTTGCCTCATCGTGTTTTTAGCATTAGTCGTTATTAGTTTCCTCTTTAAATGATTACACCACTGCATTGGAGCATATGAGGAGTGATATCTTAGTCTAAATAGGAAGGTATTTCAGATAAGTATAATGTACACAACGCCCGGCGGGCAACATTTTCCTGATATCAAATATATAGTCCACCTGGTCGAGTCTAATTGTTCTCACTGAGCGCTTTTTAACACACCTAAAGAGGGTTAACAATTTTACTTTTAAATGTATCAGAAAGCGAACACCCACGCAAATTAAAAGGTAAAGATATATTAAACTAAATTAAGTTGATATTATAATATGATGGTAAGATTAAAATAGAGAATAATGTCAATATACAGATGACCGTTATGTTCATTTGCGATTTCATAATGAACACTTATACTATTTTATAATAGTTATTAAAAAATTAAAAACTGAGTAAAGTATAATATTGATTCTACAGAATACGAATAAAATGCCTCGATAACTTAAATAATACCGTCACTACGGTCTAGTAGCGCCGGCAGCAAAATAACAAGTGAACAAAACAATTCAGGATACTGAGTTAAATCAATGTCCTATGTGACCTTTCAAATTAAAACTGTGCTTAATTACACTTTGCATCTCTACGAAAAATGATGGCAACTATACACAGACCAAAACATAAGAAACACTTGATTAAATAAGATCTATATAAAATTAATGATAGTCAAATTATTCATAATACATTCCAGCATGAAACATTTGCCTAGTACAGCAAATTCAATTATTTTCAAGTATATGAGTGAAAAGGGAAAACACATTATGATGTTTACTATCAAATGAAAAGACAAAAATAAAACAGATAACAATGGCATGTCAGAATTGTTCATTCATTCTCGGTTTGTTATTATATATTGAAGTAGTTAACAACTTCGATCAGACAGACCTTGATGAAAGAGTGTTTACCATAATATATTATTAAATTTAACTTCAACTACCTACAAATTGAGTCACTGAGCAATGCATATTTTTGAGTACAGCTCTTATACTCCATTACTATCTTGTTTTCTTTGCATAGTCAAAAACAACATACCAACGTTAATTACACAAGATAGGAAAATGTGACCAAGACACAAAAATTAAAAGCCAGCATAGATTAAGTAATTAGAGTAATTGGATTTCTGTGTTATCCAAAATGAATATTCATACGATATATAAACAATCTTCCATCATTTTATTATATGCAAGAAAAGTATGACCAATTAAAAAAAAAAATAGATGTGAAAGCCTCTTTTTTAAAAAAGAACATGTAAATGACAACACAGTATAATTTTTTTACTATCAAAAATAACCCTAATATAAACTACTGCATTAGGATATTTATATGACTACGGTCAATCAATTATATCAAATTATATTCCACAGGTTGATCAGCTATTTCGGTGATACTATCAAGAAAGAAAATATATTTCTTCTTTCACCATTTTCATTCTGCATGAGACAGTGTAAAAAACGTTTGGCAGATTATTTCATGTGGATCAATTTTCAGCCAACTTATTGAGCGCCTATGACCTGCATCTAAATATTATGGATATATTTGAATGCACCCATAGGATACAAACCTGTAACTAGTTTAGAGCAATTCATAAATGCATATATAATACTTGTATGCATATAATAATAATAGTGGTAATAGTACCACGATCGAAATAGCTGTGTACTTACTGAATTAAATTTTTAGAATAGTTGATCTAAGTAAATAAGAGTTCTACCAAATAAAATCTTCAGTCAATAAGTATGATACTAATGTAAAAATGTTTATTACAGTTAGCAGGATGTATATGGGAAGCATTTTAATAAAAGATAAGTTTTGTCCCGACACATATTGAATTGCGGAACCAGATAAAACTCAATTTCATTATTTCTTTAGTGTGATTACGACTGTAAGTAGCTGAACAAAAAATAGTTATAATAAAAACAAACCGAGAATTGATTGAGAACCGAGAGTCCAAAATGAGTAAAATTCATACTGGACAACTAGAACCATTTTCATCATATGAATGAGGCAGATGCGAGGTTTACAGTAGGCACTGCGGAGAAAATGAATCATCGACAGAAAGTTGAGCACATCGAAATGTAAATTCACAATAATTAAACAATGACTATGAAATGTGAGACTAAATAATTCACCAGTCGAAGTCAAAATATTGAGTGCAATACGGGAGATCTTCCACATGCATTACTAGGGATCTGACACGTCATTCAGAAACTAAATTACAAAAAAGAGAAGACACATAGATATTTCTGCTTTAACATTTTTTTTTGTGCAAATTACACACTGGCTCGTTATTCGCATCTTAAAGTTTTTCAATTTAAATAACCAAATGCTACGAATCGATTAAAAATATATTTTTTATGCTATAAACTTAGTAAGCAGAATAGTTAAAAAAATGCACAGTTAAAAACTAAATATTTAAGAAAAAATACTAAATAATTTTTTTATTATTATGTTTGGTCATCAACCTGACTGGTAGAAAATTTTACATGCGTTATAGGCAGTAATTAATGCAGTGTGAATCTGCTTCTTAGTTCACAGGTTCAAATGTCATACCAATGTCACATTACACAAGCTGCATGTGGATATGGATTCAGAACATAGAGCTAATCTATGAGTGGCCAACAACCAATTCTCATAAATCCATTTACTCCGTGATGCGTGGAATTATTAATTTATTTTACTTCTTATAGTTTTTCATCCATTCTGATTGAGAGAATATGCAGGCAATTGGGTTTTTACTGTGTGTCAGATAAATTTCATGTTGATGAGCTCCCGTATGCAATGATAAGTGAGAAGATGCAAGGTAAAAGAGGGAAACAGATATAGAGGTGGGGAGGGGGAGAGGAACGGGTAGGAAGAGAGGGTGTACTATGAATGGTAGCTGGTGACGTATGTGGCAGGGAAGAGGCCGCGCCGGTTGGCCATCTCTCCCTGCCACCAGTGGTTGTCTGAGCGATCGGTGACAGTGATCACGTCCCCCCGCCGGAACTCTAGCTCGCCTGCCTCTTGCGGCGTGAAGTCGTACAACGCCTGCACCAGCACCTGTCAAACATAATATTACACAATTTAATCATCAACCAGACCCACAAGGTACATAAGATAAAATTTTAAGATTTCATTACCATTGACAAATATGATACAATGAATAGTATAAATACTTTCCCATACATTTATTTTCGATTAAACACATTTTGAAGCAAAAATTTCAAATTAGTTCAAATGTGCAGATAATTTATTCCAGCAGTCACCAACCTATGTGACTTCACGAACCACTCAAATTACAAATTTAAATTCTGTGGATCAACATGACATTTTTAAAAATACAATGATCTGTATAATAATAATCGGGAACGTAACAGCTTTTATTACAAAATAGTGATTGGAGGTAATAACCCTTTAAGGAGTATAGACGTACATGTACGTCCGTGCGCCTTGTCGCCTTTTTATCATAGCCAATCTTTTATTTTCTAATAAAATGTTATTATTTATTTTAACTCACTCGCGTCGGTTTATGCACCCATGCGTCTTTTAAGTCCCCATACGTAGACATGGGATACGCACCTATGCGCCTTTGGCGAGTGACGAATTTGGTAATAAAAAAAATGGGTCAAATGCGATAAAATGGTTTGACTTCTGCTAACAGATGTCTATATTAGCCATTGATCTATCTTTAAAAAAATAAAATATATGTATTATATTCACGACAAAGGCAAAATTCGATTTTTTGCGCGGCAGATCTAAGCGGACTAGTTACGAAAACTTCAATCATTATTAGTGTGTATTGGATATATTGTACATATTTGTACAGAGTTAGTGATGAATAAGAAACAGATATTTATTATAATGTAATGTATGTGAAATATTTAATGTAGTATAGTATATAATTAAATACCTAATAATGTTTTTTTTATATTTGAAAAATAAATTAAATAAGAAGGTAGGGAACCAGTGAGTATCGTAGGTAAAAATAAATAAAAAATACAGTGACAAATCCTACAATTTTTCTCAAAATTATTTTGATGAACTACTATCGGTTAAAAAGTTAGAGCATTTTTTTCAAAAACGTATTTATTTTGCAAAATTTTGCAAATTCGGCCGTTACATAGGTAAAAAAAGGTCCCGATGCGAATGTGTTAATATAAATATAAGATAGATCTATCGATGATACGTATAAGTCATTAAAATCATATTATATATTTAAGGTACGAAAAAAAAATTACTAAAAAAAAGTTTTTAAAAAGTTAAAAAAATAGCTCTTTCTATAATTATTATGATCTGTAAAGAAATGAAAGATTGTTCATATCGATGTTCACAGAAACACATAAATCAGTCCTATCGGTTCAAGTAGATATATCCCTTGATGCCGAAATGGAAGCGGCCACATGTGATAATGTTATACACATTCTTACCAATTTGGAATAAGTAGGAATTTATTTTGTTCGTTATTTGGAAATTGAAGACCATTTTTTACAAATCAGTACATCCGATTCGATTGATTTTATGATATTAATGGAAAGATTTTCGTATTTGGAATGTGTGTGCATAAAAAATTGACCCACTAATGAAAGGGTTAAGAATGAGAGAAATCATATTATTAGTCATTTAATGTTACCCTGCATCACAAGTTACAGGTTCATATCTCCTTGCCGCATAAAACACGTTCTTAATGTGTATTTAAGTGCATGACACTGAACCACGATAAGCTGAGCAATTGACAAACAACACTTATAAAAAACAATATGTAGAAATAATCTCCATGTTATGAAAATCAATTTGTTTTTCATGGTTAAAGCGTTTTTCAAATGGAATTTTTTTTATCAATACCATGTCTCCGAAACCTACAATATCACAGTTAACTGTTTACGATTTTTATTTATCATTTACCAATGAAAACAATTATATATTATATTTTATATCATTAGTAATCTTTTTGCAAATAATAATTGTTACTATCATACAATATTTGAAATCATTGTTAATAATATAATTAGATATAGAAACTTCAAGGACAGTACTAATAAAATTTATGAAACTAACACACAATATTTAATATATATTTTTTTATTCTATGGTATTTTTAATCAAAGCATAGAATTTATAAATGCTGATTAATTCGCATTTATAATTACATGTGTTCTTATGAGATAATAATAAAAAGAATTTTGAATACAATACATACCGGTAATTTATAATTAGAAATAAAGAAACAGAAATGATATTATTCCTTTCCATTAAAAAAATTTATGTAAGTATGTTATATTATACTTTATTACGCTGACAATAGATTTAATAATAGTTAATTACTTGGTTTGTGCATAGTACACAAAAAAGCTAGTGTGTCAAAATTTATTCACGTTGCACAAAATAAAACTTGGCCAACAACCATAATGTTAACCTTTATACAATATATAAACTGACTACTGCAAGACTTTTGTTGTTGTGAATTCTTCCTATCTCCCTGTTTAATTATGGATCTCCTGGTGCAGATATTCAAGTTTTGAACGACTTCTTAAGCTCACTTCTTGGCATTTAGTTGATAAGTTAGTCAATTGACTTTTATTTGATACATATTTCTTTAAATTTCAAAATAATAAATATTATTTAACCAGAATATGTTATATTATATTTATGTATATAAAAAAGAGTGTATATAATATGTATTACAATATTATATTTAATAGAGAAAAAAGAGCTAATGTACAGTAGTATTAAATATAAAATTAACAAACATTATAAGTCAGATCTGTTGCACACAACATGGATATATCGAAACCTTCGACTGGCAAAAAATTGTAAGGAATGCAGCAGCCGAACCCATAATTTATGGATCAGGATCTTTTACCAGTCCATCAAATTGTAGCTCACAATCTTCTGCCGAAAAGAGCTAAATATGCTGTCTGTCAGTCAACAGTATAGAATATATTTAACCGTGGATTATAAAACAACCCATATTAAAGGGAATACACCCTATTCCACCATTATCAGTCCGTCATTCGATTGCCAGGAATAATGATAGATCCATTATCCACAATATCAAAATATAATATAATAATGAATAAATTTCTTATGGCTTAATGTTGGAATATTTATAATGCAAAAATGACGCCCACTGTAATTTCTTATCTAAATACAATCTAAAACTTTTCATTTAAAAACTCTTCTATTTTAATTTGAAGACTTAAAACTTCTGAACGGTATGAACCACAATGTTTAACATTTAATTCCTATTAACTGAACAATTTTCAATTCCAGACACACATATATTGAAACGGCTAATGGATTAACAAAGAAAACTCTTTAAATGACTCATCGCATATCATTGGAGAGCTCTTGGTAATATTTAAACAGAGCAAGTCATATACAGTAAAAAGTGGCTATCCGTTTTTAAAATTGCCATACTTTAGTTAAATTACGGACATCATGCACATCAAGTATTACTCTTCAAATTATTGTTTCATCAATAGTTTATGTCAAGACATACTTAAACAATAAAAATTACATATACATTATAATTAATAAGAAATCTTGAGGCTGAACATTGATGTTTTACACACAAGCAAAATGATGATAAAATAAAATCACTTCAAAAGCATGTACATAATGAGCCCAGTTCTTTGAAATTAAGATATTCAAAATAATATTATATCATTAGTCGTTAGAAATTCACAGAAACCCCACCCGTGTAAATGGAAAGAGGAATAATCGAGTAGATCTAACTGGCGGACCCTAACGTTACCAACATTTTTTACATATGATCAATTTCAGTTACATACAATTTCTTGAAGGGGTATACACTACTGAATATCTAGTTATCCCAAAGAACCAGGTTCATCCATCTGAGGCAAAGCTTTGGCGCATTGACGTTATGCTAGATGAAATGGAAGTGCAGTAATCTTTCTCCACACATATGAAACTATTAATTTTTGACCATATATTGGTTTCTTCGCATTTTAACATACTTCTTTATTTTTTCCGCTCTGAATGTAAAGTTAAATCATGCCCATTACGGATTTTTAAAATGTGCAAATTTTAAAACAGCCCTGGTTGTTAGTTAGTGCATTCATTGATGACAATTTAATACCTAAATATCCTTACTTTATTTAGCAATTTAATTCATTTGAAGTATATCGAACAATCAAAAATCATTTGAAGCTACAAGATACAGGATAAAAAGCATAATAGTGTTCACAAGAATAGACATGCTCATATTTTATACTTAAACATTTCAGTGACATATCCTGATATCCTGTTCGAGCCAATTCTGGACATTCTTTATATATGCACAAAATATAATGCCCCAGTTGTGACATGTCTATTATAAATGTATAAATTTTTTTTTTTTAACATGAGGCTTAATCTATTCTATCTCGAAGAGTTGAGGAATCATGATTTTAATTTCACGAAATCGTAAAAGCTTTTTTGGCCAGGAGATAAATTCGAAGGATTACTTCAATAGCGCAGCGAATAGATGCAAATATTACTCAATATAAACGAAAAGCATCTCAGCATGTTCACACCGCGCTCACCTTCCGTCAGCTCACCCCAACAAAGTCAAATTTTTCTGTAATTATTTGCAAGACAATTAAAATGGGAATGTCTGAAACATCTCAGCATTTAAATAGCTGTACAGTTGAAACACATCAAACAATTGTAAATATCAGATCTATAAATTTGATGTGTAAAAATTACATTTGCAACGAGAAGGGTGATTGCATAATAAGAAAGCAGTTAAGATCTATTTACACTGTCAGTTTGGTAATTTATTCAATCTCGGTTTCAGTCATACATGCGGCTTATATTTTAACATTTCTATATTATTTTCATAATACAAAATACAAATCAGACTGAACAAAAAATTTAACTGATCGCATAAATGGATCTTGACAGTGATATTTCAGAATATTATCAAATCAAAGAAAGACACGTCGCTTATAACGCGTATTGTGGTGGAAAACATCGACTGAGAACGACACACAGGCACAAAGTGCATGCTTTAATTAGCGAGACAGAGAGATAAAGTGATAGAGAATGGATGTCCGGATGAGAGAAACAAAACAGAATGCATTAGTATTATGTATTGACACATCGAACACTGAGATATGATGGTGGCACAACTTATGAGCTGATAATAGATTGGCAAAAGTACCTCGTGATTGGGTACTGGCGCGAAACGTCAGACCTGTCGGAAGACCAAACATTAGACGGGCAGCGGTGAACATGTGAGGGAGTAAACAAAGAAACAGATAAACATTAACACCGACTGGGGCAGCCAGCCGCTGACATGGGAATACAACAAAATAACAGCAGGATGGAAATCGCCAGCGTATATTATATGGGTGTATTTTTTTTATTAACAAAAAAATCTGCAATAGTGGCAAAATAACTCTTTATACAACAATTAAAAAAAACAAGCAAAATTAAAAGATGTGGAACAAAACACTCAAGATAATGTCATAATAAAAGATGGGAATGTAGCTTTCAACATGTATTGCCTTGTATTGAGTACGCAAAGGCGGATCAAAGGGTAATTCGACTAATTGAAATCGCCATACAATTGTCTGATTTATAATAGCTGTATTATTGATTATATTTTAATAGACTTTCAAAAAGTAGATGAACCACCACTGTGGAGATATATCCTTACAGATGTCTATGACGGATAGTTAGTAACAACCTTTTGCTCAATCTATTGGTCCAAGTTCAGAATCTAAACATTCATTTCCACTGCTTTCTTTTCGAGTAATACAACATGAATTCGTTAAATTTGAATGTAATTGTTCTCAAAAATAATTACATTCTGTAAATATAAATGACCCCACAAGTTGTCAAATTCTCATATTTTTAGTTCACAGGAGACCTCTAATATATTGGGAATGGACAATCCCAGGCATTAATTTTTAATTAATATTTGATGAATAACTCATTGTATACAGTAAAAATTTTTAAAATATATTATTGCAAAATAAAAAACTAGTAAATCCTTGATTAGTCATGGGGTATTTCATAATTTAATAAATCGATTTGTTCACTCGACAACAATTTTAATTTCATTTATTTATTTTAATAGATTTTACAAAGAAATCCTGAAAACATACTTTCAGTTGCAGCGGAAGTGTAGTGTAATAGTTGATTCTTCCAAACACTGGTGATATTTTCTACAGTTTCGTTAGGTGGTATAATTTTTTCATATGCAAGGATTATTTGCAATATTTGTACAATGCAATATTATACAAAGGGAGATTATTTCTCAAGAAAAAATTAATCATTTATCTTCGATTCTTCACAACCACCAAAAGATGAGCGATAATTAATGATACGGTAACATGACATGTTGTCACATATTGTTGATTGATAATTTTATAAATAAAATTGCGGTCTTAATACAAGATAATACGTAGAAATATATAAACAAAGGAGAGGAGAGAATAGAATAGGTGGGGTGCACTGGGTTCTCGATGAATGAAGACAAATGTGAGCGTGAAAGCGGAAGCGTTACCTCTTCGGGTACCATATCTCGGAGTTTGACGTCCTGCGAGCGCGAGACAGATGCGGTACGATGATATTCCACCAGCTCATTGAGGGATCCAAACTTTACCACCCACAGGAAGAATTTACCGCCTGCATCTCTCAGCACTTTAAAGTGTTGGACACTGTCAGAGCACCTAGAAGAATTAAAAATTTAAAAAACTAAGCATTAAATTCATCATCATATTGGTTCATAAAGTTTTACATGGACTAATATATGCATAATCCGAATTTAATCTTCATGCATCTTAAGGCTTTATAGATACCGATAGCATTTTTTTTTACAGGTATCTAATTATAATTTTCTACAGCTTCTAATCCATCAAAATTTAATTATTAAAGAAATGTCAAAAACATAAGTACCGGAATACATTTCTAATGTTCTCAATATTGATAAACGAGTAGTTATAGATATTATCTGATTATAGTTGAAGACAATTTTTGTAAAAATAAACATACCCAAAAGCACAAACAACTAAGCCGACAATAAATAATGATACATGTCATTGTCTTTTTGTTTTATTTTTTCTTTTCCAAAAATACTATGTAAGAAAATAGGTTGCAAACTGTTACTTTAAAAATAAAATAAACATCGTATCGAAAATTTAACATTTACAAGAAAAACACTAACTTTAATTTAGGTATTCATTAATTTGTTTAATCTTAACTGAGATATCACTAATGTATTTATTTGTGAATGCTAAATAATATGTTTAAATTACTGTATCACCTACAGGCAGCTTTAACAATGTGAAATACGAGCACATTCAATTTGTTTATATCTTAATTAAAACAGAAATACATTTAGTTACAGCAATGGATTTGCAAGGATTTTTTAAAGAAAAAACCTGATAAATAACAAGAGATTCAAATTCAATTAACTGCAAATTCAATTCTAGAATAGTATGTACGCAAGACATAGTTGCAGTTAAAAACATAGTCTGCACAATCTTGTCAAAATACGCTACATCAAATCTTTACATTTCTAATCGATGATGACAAAATCCTACTTTTTTATACTAGCTGGATTAATTTAATATCATACTTGACCGATAAGGAGAAATCTCCTGGACTGGATTCGCTGATTCGGATAAGAAAACCACCCTCATGTTTATTAAGAAGCAACTTCTCTGCATCAGCTCGGGTAATGCGTCCATAGTACCAACTAAAAAATAAAAATACAATTGATACATTTCTTAAAGGTAAACACTGCACAACTCGGTGTCCCAAGACATACATACAATCAAAATAAACTAGTTATTTATCATTTCATACAGTCAAATTCCACCATAGCGAATACCGAAGTAACGAAATTTTCAGTATAATGAACATATTATAGCAGACCGGAAAAGAGGCTATACCTTATATGTATTTCTTTGGTCAGTATAACAAATCAAAACAGGTGGTCCCACAAGTTTCGTTATAAAGGGATTTGACTATATATAATAAGCTAACATTAATTCATATAAAACTATCCATTACACCTAACCCTTCACCATCATTAAATGATGAATAAATTATATTCTATACCTATATCCTAATCATTTATTAAGAATTGATTTTATGGTTAATTTTGGGCAAAAAATATTTAAAGGATAGTGCCCATTTTTACACTAGTAAATATTTAATTTTTATTCTAAATATTTAAAGGATAGTGCACATTTTTACACTTTACACTATTCAAATACATTTAAAAATGTTTAATAAATTTCATGTCTGCTTTTATTTTAGTAGTTTTTATGGATGTAGCAACCATTCATGTAACTTTTTCCTCAAAATAAACTGTAAAATCAATAAATATGAGTATCTGAAATAATGACATCATATTTATATAAATGAATAAATTAAAATTACAAATGTATAAACAAAAAATCATTTCTAGGTTGATGGATCACATGAAACTGCAAAGTTTAAATGCGTCACAACATTATTTTTTTATAAAAACTGGTTGTTAGCCATTTATACAACCCATTTAGTTCATATCTAGCATCTAAATATACATAAGAGATCCTGCAACCCTTGAAACTAGAGATTCTTAAGTACCTATGATTTGCAGATATGACCAAACTTTCAAAAAGAATAGAATATTCATAGCTATAAAATTATTCAATTCCATAAATCAAATGTTTAACGTAAGTTTCAAGTAAACTTACGACAAATACAAGCAATACAATTTTGACTGTGAAGGGTCAATGATAGATTTTTTTGTCTGTACAAATTAACGACAACAACATTTCAATACAGAATAATGTAAATACTAATTAAAAACAATGTCATAGAATTGTATGGGCTCGGGGAGGTGTAGGATATTTCGTAAACATTAAATTGTGTAAAATACCGATATTTGTACTACAAAGGTATGATGTTATTTGTAAACAGAACGAGTATTGGAATACAGCCTTCAAGCACTCATGTGTGGTCATGGCCATATTAATGTATTCATCTCTTGTAATGAATAGGTTATTAATTTTGTTCTGTAAATTGTACTATGTGATGCACTCTGATTAGTTAAAACCGTAATGCTGTTAAAAATCCGTGTTCTATATGGAAAACTATTTATTCGCGTTGCATAGTTGATCAATACATATGTATGACTGTGACTGTACTATAAAACAGTTTCTTTCTCGGTCATGAAACAAAGAAAAACTATAGGACAATTACATTGAATGAGTGTGAAGTAGGGCTCCATTGCATAACAATGAACGAATTATTTTAATAATATACTTACTATTCTACAACAAAAACTCTAACATGTATGTTCATAAATTAGATACAAATTATGAGTTTCTCTCTCATACTTTTATAAATAATATGGTATAAAAATATTTGGAATTGAGTTTTTTGATGAACGGATTGTAACAAGAAAAAACTTCAAACATAAAAACTACAAACTTTAGAAATATTTATAAAAAAAATAGTCTTATTGGATTTTCAAAATGTGTTTATGACAATCATCAATTAAGTTTGACCATGGACACCTTAATGCTACACAAAATAATGGTCAAATATTACAAGAATTCTATCTATTAATAATTTCGAAACTAATTTAAGTGGAACAGGTTAATATGAAAACATTGATGGAGACATCGAGTCACAATATTATAAATTGCTAGCAGTAAAAATAACAACTATAATGAATAAATTTATATGGGTGTGATGATGTTAAAATTGAATTATAAGTATCATTTAATAAAAAAATTATCATGGCTTTCGAATATCTTCAATCATAAAATAGAAATTCCAACAGTATTGCAAAATAGCAGATTAAAAAGTCAGAGGTATAAATAAATCAGATAGACAGTCAGAGAGAATACATAATGTGGATCAAACCAATTCAGAGATTACAAATAGAACAAAAATGAAGTTTATATAACCCATATTCATATCCCATAGCCAAACTTACTAATGTGTTATGTACAAGTATGAAGATATCTATAATTACACCTACAACATACTGGTGTATATCTATCACTATCCAATATTAATTTTGTTTATATTAGAATATATCTTGTTCAGTCTCCAGAAAGAAATGTTTCAACACATTAAAACATAGTATTATCATTAATCAATAATGTGTAGGGTGACTTAATTACATTTTATTAAAAATTGGTATTCGGGAAATTATATTTGTCATCCGATTCATAAGACAATACTACTCATATGGTGGTCCGGTTTTAATCAAATTCTCTTCTTTCACGCTTTCTTCAACATAGTCTATACCTTATTTAAGGGTTTAACAAATGTATAGGCGGAGTTTTACTAACAGTACATATTCTGAATTATTTAAAACTGGTAAACTTCCATATGTGAGATCACTGTTAGC
>JAGVSQ010002167.1:0-25756 GCA_022683975.1 Rhyacophila evoluta | reverse complement strand
CTAACGCCAATGCGTGTGAGTGCATTAGTATTAGTGTGCGGCCATGCTTTATTGATCTGTCACTTTCGACGACACCAACGGTTCATGTTTACTTAAGAAACTTAGATATTATCATCCAAATCAAAAAGTGTTTAGTGTGTGCGTGTGTTTTGTGCTATCAACTTAAGAGAGATTTTCTGGCCCTTCAAATAATTGAGACATCGATAATTCACTTTTGCCAAATAAACTATGCTGCTACATACTACTATGTGAAAAAGGAATACGAAATTAACAAAAAAACAACATTTACTAGATAACCTACATACTATAGGAGTATAGGGTAAAGAAATTATAAAAAAAACTATTGCCAAAATCTACTTGCATAAACAACATGTATTTATCATTTATAAAAAAAAACTAAGGAAGATTTAAGGAAAATTATTCGACCTAGTCATGAAATAACACCAGTTGAGTATTTTTGTTTGGCCTTTACTTAACCTTAAAGTAAAAAAACAGTTATTTTTATCAATTCAGGAGCATGACAATGAATAAAAATTTACAAACCTTATGAAACCAATGAAATCTCTAACAATTGATAATAGAATTCTGTGTGATGTATTGAGTAAATTTAAATCAATGAAGTTAACTGTCACTACTAAAAGATTAAACGACTCAACTGACAGCACTAGGGATGTACATCTTTGCTGACCATAGAAAATGTACCATAGAGTTTCGTCAATAGTGAGTGATACTTCTGTCCAGCAAGTTTCCACTGATTATTGGAAAAGGTAAAAATCTTTTTTCAAGAATACAATGATAAATTTATTTCATCTTCAATATATGATTTCAGCATTGAAAAAAATTCTTATGCTCTTTTATTACTATCATGTTTTGTAAATAAACGAAATATTATTTATATTGCTGTTCACAGAAACATATAACATGTCACATAAATTAGTCTTATGGGTTCAAATTTGCTCTCAAGTGTGCACGTGGTAATGTTACAAACATTCTTAGCAATTTGGAATAACTTTTCAGTTGATTTTGTTCATTGTTTGGAAATAGAAAAGCATTGTTTCCAAATTGACACACCCAATACGGTTGATTTAATGATTTTAGTTGAATTGATAGCAGTGAAAGATTCAAATGTTGCGTGTGTATTAAAAAATTAACTCACTAATGAAAGGGTTAAAATTCATTATTTTAAAAAATTAAAATTTTGAATCACCTGCTTGGGTGTTATTTAATATACAATAATTTGTAAAACACTTTATGAACAGAAGCCTTGGGCTACTGACTAGTACTACTTTGAGCAAAAATCTGTATGTATGTACTCGTATGTATTTAAGCATATTTTGTAAACCTATAAACTAATCCGATAAAAAAATATTCATACTACATAATTATTAAATAGATTTTTTTAGTTTTTCCACGTCTAGTATCCGGACTGTCTCAATCGTCATTTAGTTTGGATAATCATAGTTTTACTATTCTCCCATTGCCAAAATTTGTTATATTATGCATTGAAAATAATCACATAATCACACACTATCAAAACTCTTAAATGTGAAATTTTAGAGAAAAAATGGTCATATATAAATTGCAGAAAAGATCCAACTCACTTTGGATCTTTTTCAAATTCATTAAAATAATCGATCATAACATATCAAGTAAGTAAACACAAAAATAATCCAGGCAGTGAGAAACTCCCTGACTTGCAATTCCGTTTTAAAATAATAGCATATTGAACAACTTGTATTCATCCTGTCCTATATTTCCTCAAATATACCACAACTAGTGAGTAGTCAGTAGAAGTTTTCCTGCATATATACATGCAATACTGAATTGAACATTCCTTTAATTTTTTTTGGTACAATATGGTTAGGTGATTATATTTTCAAAAGATAACTGAAATAAAAAAAGCACCTTTTATATCAATAAAAAAATTGACAGAGTATTAAATAGAAATTTTATTACAATACCCAAGTAAAAAATATTCATTTCGTAACTATCATTTATTGTCAATGTATTAAATTAATAGTACAATGGGATTACAGGCACCGAAGCATTTTAAGAACATTAAGAGTAAAGATCCCTTATTCCGAAATAAAAATATACTAACTGCTGATGGCATGGAATTATTTTTAATATGATGTGCATATTGCTAATAAGTTATGTTGAATGTTTGAAATTCAAACATTTTGAATAATGTATCAACGGCATACATTTTTTTTAGAGTGACAAAGAAGTAATATTCAATCATCTCCGTACAACGGTTTTATCCTTGAAGCATTTTTTCTGGTAGGTGGTTTAGTTGTAGTTTTATTGGCCAACTCAGTGAGCCAATTATTTTTACTAGAGCTACGAGAGCTGGTAGATTGACTACTGATATCAAGTGTAGTAATTTTCTCATTTTTTGTGGCCACACCTCGCCCACCCCTACTTCCTTTTCCCCCGCGACTCCCACGTCCTCGTCCTCTTCCCCTTGATGATGTTTCAGGACTTTCTTTCATACTTCTTGCTAGTGGGATATCTTCATTTTCGCTGGCATCCGAAGAATCAACAAGCTCAATTAAGTCTTTCATTTTGCTTGGTTTTGCTGATTCTAACACCGTTTTTACCTTTGTTAATCCTTCACTAGTTTCTGAGAATAGCTCATCTTTGCAAACTGCAATTTGGGCAGATACTTCTTCTTCTGTTTCCGCA
This sequence comes from Rhyacophila evoluta, assembly GCA_022683975.1. NCBI lineage: Eukaryota > Metazoa > Arthropoda > Insecta > Trichoptera > Rhyacophilidae > Rhyacophila > Rhyacophila evoluta. The sequence goes on along the minus strand of JAGVSQ010002167.1, from coordinate 23,071 downwards.
TTTGATTTCATTAGAAAATCCATGTATTGCTTTTTCTGACAATTAATAACATCTAATATCGCTTCATTACAGCCCTTTTGTGTAAAACTTTTAACTGCCTCTCCCAGACATTTGACTGATAGCATAGATAGCTGCTTGGATTCTGGCTGGTCCTTGTAAAAGTTTTCTAAAAGAGATTCAACTGTAACATCATCAGTATCAGCATCAGTAACAAATTCATCCAAGGCGTCTCTATCCAAATTAGATTTATGATACTTTCTATCGCGAACTTTTTCTCGTTTCATATTTAAAAGTTCTAAAGGATTTGCAACACTATCTGAAAATTGTTGACCAAAACGTTTTTCAATAAACTGCTGACTATCTTTTTCAAATCGAACATTTAATCGAATAAGAGGCAACTTCGGCTGTTTAGAATGTCCGGTCTTTTGAAGATCAGCCTTCACAAGAGCTTCTAAGACACGAGTTCTAAGGAAATTTTGAACCTGTTCGTGCTCATTGACTGTAGTGGGATCCAAATTCTCTTCTGATAAAATAATCTCTTCAAACACAAAAGGTCTAACACTCTCCAGCTTCAAAGATTGTAAAGTGAATTTGGTTTTATTTATTTTTAATAAGCCACAATGCTTTGTAAGTGATTCTCCCATTGCTAAAGACGTAGCAACTGAGCTGCCCGGTTGAGTGACGAAGAAATCTTTAGCTCCATTCCATTCAGGTTCAATTCGGCAATCATGCTCGTGTCCCCAAATAATTAGGTCCATAAAACTTGGTAAAACTTCTTCAGGTATATAATTTAAATATCCTCTGTCAACCCTATTTTGATGAAGAGTTAGAATATGAAACCATTCTTCATTAGAATTTAGTTTCTCAATCTTAACTTTACCTTCCCGAAAGAGTCTTGCTAAGCGTTGATCTTTCAAGAAACTCAAACCATACAAAGCAAGTTTTGTTTCACCCTTTTTCAGCAAAATAGGAGAAACTGTAACTTCACTGTAGTCTGTCCATTTACCAAAGTAATTCACAAGGCCCATTCTAGACAATATGTCTAATGAGCTAACAGGCTCCTTTCCGACAGGGTCATCGTGATTTCCGTGAATTGAAAAAACTGGATACGATATATTAATATCAGGATCTTCGTAATTCACGCTATGTTTAATTGATTCTTTGAAATTTTCTTTTTGATCAGATAATATTTCGAATTGCACCGGTTTATCTCCGAAGCAGTATGTCCGTAATATAGTGGAACACTTTAGTAAGCACGAAGGTGAAGGTTTAGCATCGTGAAAAAGGTCACCTCCGAGAAGAATAAAATCAACATCATGTTCAACCGCCAGTTGCAGAATTTCTTCAAATGTATTAAAACTATCCTCGCCTCTTATAGCGTCTGTCTCATTATAGCCCAAATGCGAATCAGTTGCCACCAATATGCAGAGTGTATTTGGATCTTGTTCCATATTTTTTCTCTGATTGTATACTTTAACGTAACCGTAGTGAAATATAAATAATACAATCGACACGGTTTACTATCAAATTTATGGCGGTAACGCACTGTATTTCAACACGAATTGACTGACAGGTACATAATAGACAATATAAATACAAAACATTCTCTATTAGTGCTTAATTTTAATAATAATATTATTAGATACGAACAAAAATATTCTACATTCGTGCAAAATAAATCTTTAAAAAAATACACTTTTCAGCTCATTATAATTATGAGATGAATAAATATAATTTTTGATTTTACATAAGAATTTTGAGGATTTTATAAAGCATATTCTGTAAAAATATTTTCAGGGAAATTATTCAATCATGTTTAAAAATATAACATCACAAGAAAAAAAAATCTTTTTTAAGTCCATCGACATTGGCATATTCATTCAATTTATATTGTACATTTTTTTGTTTAAAATTGTGATGTCACTTGTGTTTTTTATGGTTAATTTTGTATTTTTTTAAGAATCAAATTAAATTTATATTACATTACGAGAATAAAAGAAAACAATTCTTTCCTAATTTTTATAATTTTATTTTTTCATTTCTTCTGAAATCATATCAATGACAGTAAATGTATAATTATCAATTAGTGCATTGGATAATATTGTGTGAGAATGCATTCAATTACCGTCTGGCAACATTTAGCAAAATAGTTGAATCGGCTATTAGTCGAGTAAGTTTAGTTGTTTGAGGTGTAGTGTACGCAGTGAAGATAATAGAAATGAAAGTTTTAAAAGTTTTTTAATTATCAATACGTCAATCATTAGTGACGACAATGTGTTTATTTTGTGTATTTATTGTAGAATAATTGCAACCGTATTTTATTGCAATGTATTTATAGTGATTGAAAATTTCATTGCATTTTTTTGAAAGTTAAAATATTAACATGTTTATAGTCGTGTTGTGAATATTTTAACAAAATGAACTCACCTTGCTGCTTCAGATGGGATTTTCTATTTTCTGTATCCGCATGGATTCTGATTGTGTTCAGGGTATGTTCATTAATTTATAAATTATACACGCACCTTACCTGTAAAATATATAGAATTTGACACGTTAAAAGTTATGCAATTTATTTACCTGTGCTTCTGTAGGTATTTAGTTGTATTATGTTTGAAAATTGTCAATATTTTCTTTAACATGTTTATGAAGTTGAAGGTTTTTATGGTCCTGATAAGTACAGCAACAGTATGCATACACACGATTCACATAATAACAAAAAAATAGCTTCGTATTGTAATTATTTATACGATTTTATGTTAGCATTTTACGTTTAGTTACAAGAATACATAGGTACTCGATACCAACAGGTTAATACATACTCCAAGCGACTTTCGCACAAGTAGCTGTTTCGTGCTGTCAAAAATTCGAATTTGATCAATTACATCAACCTCAGTACGGAATACTACATCCTTTTTAATTAGCATATTGTAATTTATATGATTTATGGGTTTTTAAATTTCATATTTAGGGTAGTGTTATATGAAACCAGTATTGTTAAATTAATTATATAAGTAGATATTTGCCTAAATTTGCCAGTACATAATTTATCGATCATTACCATTTCATTTATTCAATCGTTGTATAATATCTACGCAACGCCAAAAAGAGCGTCTAATATTATATATGTATAAATATATATTTAATGCAAATTTCCTAGCGAGTTGCTAGCTTTTTCGAGATTTTAGGGTTTTTAATATTTATCATATACAACAGACAATTTGTTTATAGATGCAACTTTATGTCTGTTTTCATAGCCGTAATGTGAGATATTAATCCACAGTGCCGCGCCGTGGGCAGAGGCATCCTTGTATAAAGTATTTTGCGCCTCCCTGCCCATAAATTTCTGTAAACAATTATTATACTTTTTTCTTCTGTTTTTGTAACCTAATTAATTATTCGTCTCAAATGTTCAGGAGCAACAAAAAACTTTGGCGAATGTGTATGTTACCATATGTAATTAGATTTTACGTAGTTCACTTTTTTGTACGTTTTATGTGTGCTTGATTAAAATTGAATAAAATGGCATCAACATTTGCGGCTTTTCGACCATGGGTTAGCTAGTTAACTAGTTTGCAGATTAAGCCATCGATATGTATTTATTTTTATTTACATCGATTACGGACACTTAAAATATAATACGGATGTATAAAACTATCTATAAATAAATCTACGAGCCCTTGTTCATTGATGTTCATATCGTATTATACTAGCATTAAAAAATATCAGTTAAATGCTTTTAGAATGGTAGTAGCGGATGCAGTAACTGCAGTACTCACTAAAATTGATATAAGTCTTTATACGTTCTGTTTTGAGTTCTCACGTTTGATCGTTGAATCCGGTTACAGAGATTGCCAACAGATAGTATTTGAGAGCACTTCTGTTTACAGTGTATTTATACGTAATAGAAATATCATTTACACGTGTCCCCTATCTATTAATCTCTGCTTCGAATTAAGAAGTGAAGATTTTCAGATTGTTTTCCACAAGGACTGGCTATCGGTTTTACACAAATTTCGAAATAATTTAAAAAATGCATCGACGGATTTCGACCCCATAATCATTCCTGCCAAGATCGCGCGTACCAACTCTTTCATCGACCGACGCGTTACATTATAAATTACCTTGATTATAAACACTAAAAAGAATTTGCAACTACGCACTGAAAACGATTCATAAAAACACATTTTTGTCGTAATTTTGCATATTTGATAATGTCAACTGGTTAAATGAAACAAGTTTTTTCAAGTAATAAAAAAATCTAATATGTAGCAAAATATCTCTTCATTATCATCACCAAAGAATCGCTTAAATTTAAACGTTTTCTAAAAAGTCATACCGGCCTTTATAACCTCGAAAAACATCAAATATTTACCGCCGTTTAATTTATTTTGAATTTGGAAGCTTGCCTAAAGCGTGCTCAATGCATTTAAAATTCAAATTCTGGCCCGTTATTATTCTGCGGCCCGCCGATAATACTATTCAAACGTTATGAACTTCTGACGCAAAAGGATACATCTGGGCAAAATCCTGAAGGCACCCGACCGGTCATATCCGGGTTCGCAATGTGCAATGAAACTAAAACTATTTTTTGGTTTTTATATGCTAAATATACGCCTTCTCGACGCAGTCGTAACGTCATTGCGGTGTAAAAGTTGTAAAATTAGTTTCCTGCCGAAGTCACGATTTTATTAATGACTGTATCCAGTATAAAATTAATACATTATATTTATGTGAAAGCATTATTTTCTATACATATTTAAGATACCTTCAGTATTGGTTGTTTACTATAAATTGTTTAATTTAGAACATCTGTATATTGTTGAATTTCCAATCTATATGTAATACTTCAATTGAAATAATAAATAAACGTTGATCATATCGTTACACCTTGATAAACTTGATTTACAGGTTTCTTAATTTTGTAATACATATTTTTGTTACTGCCTATTCGCACTAGGAAATCCTCATTAAAGCAAGCCTTTTAATAATAACGTTTTCATTTATATTACTGCCTCGGTGGTCGATAGGTAAAACCGCGCTCTTTCTTAGACGCCGGAGGTCAAACTATTGTATATTCTTTAAATATGCATGATTCCACGTTGAGGGTTTTGTTGTTAATAAATCTTAATCTAACATCGATAAAAGGAATCATTTATAATTTTCAATCAATTTTGTATACCAAAATATGAACTCATTATATCATACATATTAATGGCACAAATTTGTCCTTTCTTTTTTAATTCGAAGTGTGTAAAGAGAGAGTTTGATGATCATATGTCATTGCTATTTTCTTGATTGAAAAAACGCAATTTGATATATGGATACATCCAAATAACTATGGCGTTAGAACGTGTATAAATAGTAGCTACTACTACTGCGTGAGACAGCACTTCGTTGTGAAAATTTCGTAATGTTGCTATTCTAACAATATACTCATTAGGCCGCATATTAGTAATTTGGCATGGTGTATATCTATAAATATCTTTAGAACAATTATTAATAATATTTCCAATGGGTTTTAAAGCACATTTACTACATATAAGAGCATTGTTTTAACAGTTTCGTGAAATGTCCATAGTTAATAATGAAAAAATCGTGAGCGCAAGTGGCAATGAAAGCTTTGATTGTAAATATCTAATACAAGTCTGTAGATATCGATAATAGACATTAAATTAAAATAAAAAAAGGTTTCCCAAAATTAAAAAAAAATAGTACATTAAAATTTGTAATAACACTGCCAAGAGTGAAAACAGTGAATACAAGCACCAAAAAATACGCAAAAAAAAAATAAAAAATACATGATCTCGTACATACGAAAATAAAACACTGTTAATTTGTCTTACTGGTTTCGTTTTTTGAAAATCTATTTCTATCACATCACTTTATTATTACATTGGCAATAGTAGACAAACTAAGTTTTATGCCTCGATTTATTTTATAGTATTAGAATTATAAACGCAGAGACTCAATATCGAAATATGGGACACGCATTTGGTTACTTTTAGACAAGAAAAAAAAATAGGCAGACATAATTCTGTTATCTACCGAAAACAAAAACAAAAAAGTTGTACATGCCGGTCCTTGTGACGTTTTTTTTTTCAGTTAAAACCCCCAATTACATTTTGTTTACTAACATATAGCACAACTATTATAAAAAATACATGAACACGTTATTTTTTTTATAATGCTTCATAATGATAATAACCGGTATCTTCCCGGTAGCGTAGTTGGTAGCGTGCGCGCCTAGCGATCCGGGGAATACGGGCTCGATTCCCTATCTGTCGGATTTCAAAAATCTGAAAAATAATCTGTCAAGACGTCGTCGAATAGCGGAGATCCGTATACTCCTTTTTCAGAGTGGATATCTTCACGCTGTGTAGATCCATATGCTCCATGCTGGAAGCGAACATGGTATAAAAAATAAATACATATAAAAACACCGCGTCTCCTTTTATAACTTACTTGAGTATCTACAAAAAACTATTGTAGAGATCAATTCAATATTTGAGAATCTGAATTTGCAGACATGGATTCTTTCCATTGATTTTCCATTACAGAATGAAATGTTTTGCATACAATTTAGCAACAAATTGTAATATAGTATCTAATTGCATAATTATTTTTAATCCGATAATATTTTTTTTAATTATTCTGTATATTTTGCCAGTAAACCAATAAATATTATGTTGAATTACGTATAAAAAATCCACCAAATAATGTTTGTTGTTATGATATTTCCCCTGATGTTATGGTTGTATGTTATTTGCTAATATCAAATATTTATTTGATTAAAATTACTCAGTAGTGTCAGATGATGTCGAATTTATAATGTTGCGCAAATTTCATCATAGTGTGTTTTACATGTGCTGTGCGACATCTGCAAGCTTCTCAGAACATCGTCTTAAATATATACCGACATCATCGATATTAATACGTAAGCTTTCTTTATTTTGGGACTTTCGTAACTTTGTCTGTCTACGGAGCACGCCGTCGATGTTTTTATAGACACTTGTTTCAAATTCCAAGACTAGTAGCCTAATACGTTAATTAAAAAGTAGAGAACTGTCGAAACACAAACTAAACAGCTACAATTATTTGCCAATTTCATTTGTTTTTCTTTTTCATTTTTCATTCTTTTGTTTTTTTTTTTTTTTGAAAATCGAACGTATCGATTTAAATATATTTAAATCAACTGAAGAGAGGCTTTATGCATAATATTTTTTAGCGTATAAATAATGCACGCTAATACTAAAAAGAGCTTTTATTCAGATACGTCAAAATACACACACATATATACTCGGATATATATATATATTATAAATATTGTATTTTTGAAATGTCTTCGAGTATTTCACTGTTAGCTATGCAAATAATACTACCGATTAATGTTGATAGAAATTAATTTAATTTTATGTACAGACATATATTTGAATTTAAGTTAAATGTACATCCACATACACATGTATATTTGTAGTCAAGCGACTAATTCTTTGTAGAAATAAAAATATGGACTAGTAACTTCCAGTGTTCACCATAGTCGATAATGTTATGTTTTTTGACATATTTATATATCAATTAATATATAAGACAGGTATCGTTGTTTAGGACTGTTTCAACTCTTCGTTTTATTTCACATTTATATGTTAACGAAACTGGTTTTAATATTTTATTTAAATGTGGTAAAAATAAGATAATCCTATTATTTCAATATATAATCGACACACCAGTCAATCTATAGTCTAAATTCAATAAAATCAATAATAATTTATCTATGTTATCTAAATCTAAATTTTAATAATTCTAGAGTAGGTACTATACTTTAAAATAAATTAACCTCTTCTGTCGCAATCTCACGGTCGATTAATTTGGTCGGCCGATCACTCTCTATCGTTTGGAATGGGTTAAGTCTAACGATGTGTGGAATGTGCACTTGCCATTGTCTGTTAATGCATTCACTCTCGAGATTCTCACAAGAGAGAGGGAGACGAATGTAGCGGAGAAAACGACAGTTAGAAGGATGAAAGTCAAGAATTTGCCTAAACACGCTGCGTGACAGACTTGTTTAAGATTTGTAACAATTAATAACACGTTGCTGTTATCGTGCAGTATATTTTTGCATGTATTCAAATTAAAGCTAATGATTACTTACTTCATAGTGAAAGCATTATGTATCATATGTTAATATAAAACATGCAATTATTAAAAATTTATTTCAAATTATTAAGTAAAATGAAGGTAGAAGAAATCATCATTTCGATTTCAAACATATTAAGCCCATCTATATAAAGGTATTTTCGACATTTTTGGCTGTAAGCACTCATTGGGACCATGCGTAGGATACAAATAAATACAAAGTCGTGTACATCTTTATTTAGTCGTGTGCAGAATTTGATCCAGCAGCATTCGAGAATTAGATAAGAATTAGATTAGATCTAAAATTAATACCTATTTATAAGGAGATTGTATTTATATCGATTGATAATAGATAGGTGATAAAATAGCAATAATCATAATTTTTGTTTCAAGATTAATCATAAAACTTGTTCGCATTATATGGATGTAGTTAAAAAGGAGACGTCCAAGCCACAAATATAATTTTTTCATTTTATTTCATATAATGCTTCGAAATCAATCAGAAATATACATCGAGAAAAATTATTCGGTGTTTTTTTTCTAATCCGCATACCAACATCTACAAAACGTCCATGTGGTTGGAATGTTTTCGGCTTGACGATTAAATATATGGTTAATTACAAATACATTTTTGACCTTACCTGTTCTAAGTTATAATTATCATAATGCTACTTTCAAATATTTTTCAATAAATAAACGTATATTGTTGTATTGTATTATATCGATATATTGTTTTATTGATAAACAAAAATACACTAAATATAACCAATTTATGGGCAAAGACTAATATAATATTAATAAAAATCCAAACACAAAACGATAAAAAAATTAATTAGCCACTACAAAACATTCAATAACTTTCAAAATAGTACGTTTTCAATAATCTAATAACCAGGAAAATGTAGTTTATTTATGTTTTATATATAAGTATTTAATTTTCATATTACACACTTAATAATATAAAATTCATACTGAATGTTAATTTGTTTCTTTAAAATTTCAATCGCGTTTTTCTTTTGTTGTGGCTTGAACGTCTTCTGTTTAACTACATTCATATACGTGTTGTAACGTTCTCAACAGTTTTGGTCAATAGTCATTCCATCGACCAGTACATGTCATGTTCAAATATACCTAGAGATTTTATGTTTAATTCAATTCAATAATTCAACGAATCAAAATAATTCAAGCTTACGAGTTATTCTCTGAATTATGTATGTTGACCACGGTGCGTCGTCTTTCATGCATCAGTACTACCAGGAGAAGTTCTGCAAAATCTTGATGTGTATGAAGTATTTTGCATTATCTCGCAGTAGAATGATTAGTAATAACGAGAAATGATTAATATGTTTATCTACATATTGTAATACATACATACATAGTTAGTTATCTAAGATTAAAAAAAACTTTTATCTTAGATATTTATTGATGATGATTTGATCGTATGCTATAGTAAATTTAGTCTTTCGTTGTATATATGAACATATTAAAAAAAAATTATCTTTCAGTATTCTTTATTAGATGAGAGAGTGTGTCAATCCATTTTTTCTTTATAGAATATGGGTTAAATTGGATATTACAATTAATACACAATCATCCTTACAATCTTCACGTTACAACAGTTATAGGCGTAGATATGCTAAAAGTATTACGGGAAAAAAATATAGTATAATAAATAGCATCAATCACATATAGTATGTTTAAGATAAAATGACAGCGCCACTAATTGTATTTTATAATAATTATTAGATTACTGATAGTATGAACATTTTATGAGTGATCGGAAACCATAGCATTAGGCCGCGGGCACGATAGATGCTGCTGTGACAGAGCGACGGCAGGTAAACAACGGAAACAGAGATGTAAAATAGTTATAAATAGGTGAGTGAGTAAGTTGTTGTGACGACAACGTGTTTTCGCGCTACCGAACTAGTTCACTCACTCATTCACCTATTTATAGCTATTTTGCAACTCTGTTACCGTCGCTCTGCTGCTATTAACTTTCAGAAATCATTTTATTGCTTCTCCTGGGCACGTTTTTGACACATGAAAGGTATTTTCTCATTGATGACGATATATTTAAATACGATTACACTTTGCTCGTGCTTATATATCGTAGAAATATCGGTCAAGCCAAGCTTGGGTACTAAATGATGATAATATAGATGGATGTTTACAGGTTTTGTGTAGTTTTATGTTTACAATTATCATATTGAGATTTTTTTTTAATTCAGGGATCTAATTTAAGAATGTGGCGCTCTAGTTCTACGTCACTGATACCGTGCAAATATATATATACATCTATATATATATGTATTGGCTGAATTCAATTAATTTGTGATCTAAATTCTATAGTGACAATATGTTGATTTTTGTTTGATCTCTTGTTACGAGGAGAATGGAAAGAACAATATGTATTTAAATATTTATATGGAATTCGCCCAAAACTTTGTATTTACGATAAAATTGTTCTATTACAAAAGAGTTAACGAACTACCCAATGGTAACTATGATTTTAAAATCTCTTGGCTGAAAAATGACGATTTTAAAGTTATGTCACTATTGCATTCAACGAGTGATGTGAAGACGGTTTGTACCTAATTCTTGTTTTGGTTTTATCAATGGTAAGTAACCCTCCATTGGGTTTTTCGTGTAATTCTCAGTCGACCGAAAACTTCTTCCGCCGAATAAATTTAATGAACTCAACAACTGACCAACCTTGCTTTATTATTCATAAAATTTACAAAAAAACGTCGATAAAATTCTCAGATTGTAAATTATGCCGAGTTAAGCATGCGATAAACCGTGAATTTTCACAATCAATTAGAAGAATATAAACAAACTTTTTTTAATGCAGAGCAACCAACCAATTCTTCTAGAATTATCTAATAAACATAAAAATTGTGTAATTGTCACATTTATTTAGTCACACGTTAGCACTTCAAATAGACCGGGGTCAGAGAGTAGTTTGCACCCCCTGGTAGTATTTTTTAATTATGTATTACATAATAACATCAAATTGCTTACAAACACAAACCTACTTTAATATTTTTAATTGATTTAGTATCCGTATGTCGTCTATCGACGATCTCTAGATAAATGCATACATACTATTATGTTCTGTATACAAATGGAATAAGCAGAAAGGCGAAACCTGATTTGAAATAATTAAGTATCCATATAAGAGTTAACAAATTTCACGTAGATTAGGGTTTTCAGTGTTAGTAAACAATTTTGGGTTAAATGCATATGGTTAAATAAATCGTAATATTACGTTTATCATCGTAATGTTTTTGCATTCTGAAAAATTCTCAGACTGTATGTACAATATTTAAACAAAATAAATCATTGCATTGTCCTCTGCTATTGTATAAAATAACCTTTAAACAACTCGTGATGTATGGACATATTATTTAATTTTTTTGTGTCGCATATTGTAATTAGACAATGTACGTTCATAAAAAACATTAATACGAATAAAAAATTGAATAATAAATCTTTCATCCAGAGAAGTTTTTACTTCCCATTTATTACTGAACGAAGCGAAACTAGCATTTTCAGTTTCCTGTTAATTTAATTCGTGGTACTACTGTTAAATGATCATATTAAATTATAATTATAAAGGTGTTTGTATTGTCATTTGTATCGATGGGTATTTTTATTGTAACACCATCATCAGTTACTATAATTATAAATGATATGAATGACTTTATAATACAACTACTTAATTATATAAGATATCTAAATTACCATCTGATTCGTTTTATATCAATTTTAATTAAACGTCACCGATAAAAATAATCAACCTAAGTATATAATTTGAATTGAATATTGTTGTTCAACCACTGTGTAATGGAGTTCAACAAATTAGAATCTAATTCCACCAAGCGTAATGGGTATGTTAGGTTTTGGTTTAAAAAAACAGTCATTCTATATTTCATTTATCTATTTTGAGTAATTGCTTTTAATTCTTGCCAGCCTTAAGAGAAATAAGTATAGAATAATTAAAAAGTTCGCTCTTTCGTATAATTGTTTTCTTCCTTTACCACATTCACTCTTATGTGGAGCGTATGATCACCATACGGCGCCAGCATTTCCTGTCAATTACTTTGAAGTTTCCAAAGTCATGCTAGAATTGTTCGATTCCACCAAATTCTTATAAACGGAATCTGGCGGTTTTACAGGATGTCGCTACTAAACCGATGCAAATAGGGTATGGGCTAATAATCCAGTTACAGCACGTGTCCGAACCAACGTTCCCTCTAAGGTGTGCGCTGTGCGGCCGCACATCTGTTAAAAATTTCCCGCACACAACTATCTATTTTATTTGATATTTTCTGATAGGGTTTATACATGACCTACATATTGGGAAAATGTGATTTATGATTTAATGGTACATTATGTTGCCTACTTAATTTTATCTATGCATATTTGTGCACTCGCCTCTTTTTTTCTTGCACGCATAAGTTGATGACTTTTGGCGGAACAGGGTACTGCTTTGTTCAACCACTTGATGCGGCATAAAAACTCGACACCTTGCTTGACGCGTATTGGGTGAGTTATATTCTGTCACGAGCCCATGACAACCGCAGTAAACCGGTTAATATATCCTTTTGAAACATTCGTTATTTTGTCATAAGATATCTTCTAAGTCAGGAGTATACCATTATTTCTTGATTCAGTCGCCATATATATTGAATGGCAGCTCATTTTACATACTTTCGTTCCAATATATAAACAGTGTTCTTCATAAGAACGATTTTGAAGATGCTTTTCAGACCCATTTACGGCAAGAATTATTGGATATGCGTTATGTCTATTATATCTATCGTCTCTTATATTTATGGAAGAGATATGACCTCATGGTGCAGATCATATCGCAATGATGGAAAATACTCAACCCCAAAAGACTCCTCTTTGAATAGAAAATAAGGAAGCAGGATCGGGGAACTAAAATATTTTGACTGCAGAAATGGACACAGCCCTGAAGGCTTTAGACCTAAATTATCACTGACGGAACTGAAGACTATTCCTGGAGGCGGCCAAGATCCGCATTTATAGCTAATTATAATATATTTTAGTATCTGAAACCTAAATATTACAAGCCGGATTAGTCGGTTGATTATTTATGTATATTTGTTATATGATACTTAGTTGAGATAATCGATATAAATTTTACACCTGTTTTAAATCAAACATATGATTCATTTCGTTTGATAACAAGTGATTTGGTAAACAGCAAATATCTTTAAGCTAGTCCTTACAGTATCGAGCGCCTTAATATTAAAATATCTTATATGTATATATAATGGATTCAGCTGTGAACATCAGTGTTTATCTTTTATCGTTTGTTATTATAATGCAATATTTACTTATGTATACTGAATCATAATTTTACTTATTGATAAATTAATAATCTCGACTGGTGGTACTAATTCATTATAAAAATTGATTTGAACTGCTAATAACGCCCCTGTCAAAGTCATACAGAAATGACAGTTGCCAATTTTTTTTGGAGCACTAATCTTTATATGAGTAAACATTAGTAAATCATTCAGATTTCATCGTGGCCATATCCTTAACTAAATTTACTACATCAACAGGGAGATAGGTTATCTACCATCCGAGTTTTACCTTTTGGCAACCGCCTATGATGTGAACAAACAAGATATAAAACATATGAGATCTTCTCTAAAACACATGTTATATTATTTATTGACGAAAGTGTTTTATTTTAAGTGTCCACAATATTACAACAGTAAAATATATGAATTAATTAATGCCTGATAAGTAAATAGAGAATAAACATTTCTCAATTAAGCAACTGCGTGAAATTTCTTCAAAATTTCCAGAAAATTTTCTGATTCATCTTCTAATGATTCCATTATACATACATCGCGATTTACGAAGTGACCTTACTATCAGGTATAATGGCGCCGTCTGTAAGTCATATAATACATACCTAAAATCATAAATTTTCTACCAAAATACGTCCCGTACTCTATTTGTGTTATTAAGGTTATAAAACACTACAGATGTATCTGAGATTGATTGTTATTATTTGAATGACAGTGCCCGAAGCTGCCATATTGTTATTGATAACACAACGAATTTTTGATTATAATGGATGTATTTTTCAATCGATTTATGAAATGACACACCATTCAATTTCTTCTACGACCATTAATTTCTCATCCGTAATTCGTCATCAATAAAATATTAAATATATTACCAGAAAAATACTATAAGTGTATGACTGCACCACGGGGTCTTTAGAATTTTCTATCACCCACTAGTTGTTTCGCATTCTCCCAAGTCATGTCAAAATCCCTTAATTCCGCTGAGTATATCCTGCAGTCTTCCAGAACTCCGGAATTTCATCGGTTTGAATTGAAGACAAACAGAATTCAGTCTTTCTTGAAGCGACCGAATCCCGTGTCCAATCTAGTTTCAGAACCGCTGGATAACTTTTAGCTTAAAATCTCCCTCGTTCCTTCATCTCTGAGCTCCTCAGTCGAGTCAAATCATTTCACTCCCGATATCCAACGCAGGCATCTGTTTTTAAAGCTACGTACTATCAGTGTACCTATACAGTAGCGGATCGTGGCACCTAACAAATATTAAAGTTTTGATTACTCATTCAAATTGTTTGTATTAATTAAGGAAGACGCTATTAATGCCATACGTGCCACGGACGAGCTATCTCGCCAAACTTTGCATGTGCTAATTCTTTTCAACGTCAGATGAATCCATTAGAAATGCATTTCGACTCTCATTTATACAATTATATCCTACTATCTATTGACCACTTGGTTAATTTTTTTACCGTATCTCAAATATCGATATATTAACCGAAATGCCAAATATATGAGAAGCTTTTGTACCTGAAATATGTCGAAAGTTTATTATTACCTATTGTGGTGGTGGACAAAAAGCCTTTCTAATTATTCCTTTCGAATTAAATTGGTACGTAAACATTAAGTATACAATGCTTTTTCCAAGATTTCATTATTGCAATGACTATTCAATGCATGCGATCTATTGTAAACAATGATTGTATAAACGCTAATTTGATAAAATTCGAAAGTTTTTTTTACAAAGATTTGCGTAATATGCAATTCGCTGAGAATTTTTTTTACAGATTTTGTCAACTTGGTGAAAGTCATCTGCCGTTAGATAAGTGATAAGTAAACACTACCATCTTCAAGCATGCGCGATTAGATGCAATAATTTAAAAAAATAAATGTCTCTTTATTTTCCACTTTCATGAGGAGATATTTTTTTATGTTCTTTGAAAAATCTTCACATTGCAGAGATCCACTACTTTAGTTTTGGAGTGCATATCTTGACGCTTTAGCAATCCATATGCTCCACTTTAGGAGCAGCTACAGTGAAAAAATATATAAATTATAAATGTTTTAAATTTTGGAAAACCTCACTTAACATTCCAATGAATGTGGATATAACTTAACATGACAATTAATTACTATTTTTTGATATCCATAATACAATGGTTTAATTATTATATTAGAGTAGATATAATTTTTATAATGAATCTAAAATTTAAGTTACGTTATGTTTGGTTATAATTGATTAACCCAGTGGTTCCCAAACTTTATCGATTTGCGGCGCCTACCCTTAATAAAAGTATCATAAGTAAGACATTAAAATAAACAAGAATATGGTTTTTTGCTTCACGGTACACACTTTGAGAATATCTGGATTAACTTATAAATTTATAACAGTGATGTGTCTATACGAAATCCGCTATAAACAGTAAAAAAATTTTAGTTTCAAAAATTCGCCCCAATGGCTGACGCTTTCCTATTTTGATTGATTGACATTTTACTCACATGCTGAATTTTCCCTTAGGCGTTAATTATTTCAGGAAAATTTTCAGTACGTAATAATGGTTAGTATTCAGAATTACGTATGAAAAAGTGGCCATGAGTAAGATTATTATTAATGTTCTCAATTTTCGTTTTGTTAATTTTTGAATTTCGGTCTCTTCGGTGGCCGAGTCGCTAAGCGCATGTGGTACAAGAGAAAACGAATTCAAATCATATACTTGCATAAAAATATATAGTACAGGAACTTATTGAGTCGACCGTTTGACTAACAACAAATCTCCATCTTTGAATCGGATATATATTTTTTGAATTAAGTGAATATTGTAAGACTCTACTTTAATATTTCAAGGAATGAATGCAATTAGTTTTTCAAAATAATTTAAGGGATTCACGTATGTGACGGGAATAAAATATTTGTTTTTTCTTTAGACCACTTATCTACTAATATCCGACGTAAAAAGCTGTTGGAGAAAAAATGGAAATAATAACTCATATCGTTTATACTATTTCACATTTTTGTGGAATCCAAACCATCTTTATTAACCAAGACATTATTTATTGTAACATACTAGAAAATTATGATTTAGTTTTCCTGACATACTTCACAATGTGCACCAATCACATATTATAAATAAATATAATTTATAATAGCTTTAGCGTAGTTGGTAGCGTGCGCGTCCAGCAATCCGGGGAATGCGGGTTCGATTCCTAATCTGTCGGATTTTAATAATCGAAAAATGTAGGACTGGGTGCCTATTGGGTTGAGTAATTGTTTGATAAACAATTCTCATGAGAAATAATCTGTCAAAACGTCGTCAAATTGCGGAGATCCATAGTCTCCTCTTTCGGAGTGGATTTCTTCACACTGTGTGGATCCATATGCTCCACTTTGGGAGCGAATGGTATAAAAAAATAGTATGAATGTTCGCGATCTCTTTCTCGTCCGATAATATTTTAGTTGGGTCGTTTTTCAGACTTTCGACATATCTATGACAGACTTGCCATTGCATATTGGATCAGTATCGATTGTTTATAATGTATATATAAAATAAAATTATACATATGTAAATCATTATTCAATTATGAAAATAAATAAGTTAGGTGAGTTATTTTCCCTAAAGCGAGGGAAAATCCTCAAACGGGCAAACATTAATAAATATAAACGAATCAGTTCGCCGAACGGAAAATACGAAAAAAAAATCCGGAACACGTTTATCCGGTTGGCAATTATTGTTGTAAAAAAACCAGACGCGAAGTAGAGTTGTCATCATCATCATCTGCCGTTGTAATAATAACTTGTAATTCGAGGAAGCGCGCTGACGTTTAAAAAAAGTGTTATGAGATGAACTTCCGCTTGTGCTGTACAATATAAAATATTACAATAAAATTATTATGTTATGTCCGGATGTGAACACGGGACGTTCATTAATAATTTATGTTTGAAGGTTAGCTTGTTCAGTGGACTGGATATAATGTATTACTTATTTCTGACAGTTAGCGAATTATTTTAATATTTTGTTACAAATGCATTATTAAATATAAAAATGTTTTAATTGAAAATATTATTTGATTAGCGTATTACATATATGTAGATTTCAATTTTATAATAGTTAAATAGTTTCCCTCCTTAATGATTTTATAAATCCAAAAGGCTCTTCAATATCAGCTATCGCACAATTAGCGAGATATTAATTACCTATTAAATAACTAATATAAATGATATTATCGTATTTATACCATCCATTCCGATGAAAAGTTTATAAAATCATAATATTTTTATTAATTTCAAGTAAATATGGATGTAATTAAGCAGAATACGTCCAACCCACATATTGATCCAACTGAGTAAAACGTGGTTGAAATTTTAAAGAAAGAAATTAACTTTTATATTTTTGAGACTATAATATAAAAACTTAAATACTTGGCATATATTACATCTTTCGTGATTGCCAAATTATTGAAAAACATACTACTTTTAAAGTTATTGAACGTTTTGTGGGTTGTACGTATTCTGCTAATAAAATAATGATCGTTTTGTGCTTGGATTTTTATTAACATCACATAAATCTTCTCCCATAAAACCTTAAAATTGGTTATATTTAGTGTATTATTTGTTTATAAATAATACAATATAACGTTACAATATAATACAACAATATACACGTGTATTTATTGAAAAAAAACCACGTGGAAGTGGCATTATGGTAACAGTTATAATTTAGAATAGGTATGATCAAAATTTATTTGTAATCAAGTAACCTTATATTTTAACTTCAAATCTGAAAGCTTTTAAGCCGCATGGACGTTTTATTGATATTATTTTTTGTGAAATTGTTACTATGCAGATTAGAAAAAACACCGATTAATTCATCTGTGTGTATATATATATATATATTGGGGTGTCTTTCCTGTATTAAAATATGTACATATTGATGTTTTCGAAGCATTTTAGGAAATAAAATGAAAATTTCCAATTTGTGGCTTGGACGTCTTCTGCTTAACTACATCCATATAATCTTTATATATCTCAATCGCATTAACTGGAAATAAGTCACCCATAAAAGATATAATTAAATCTTTGGAAGAGGCCCTTTTCACACACTCGCCATTACAGAGATTTTTTATTCTTTAGTAAGTATAGAAGTGTTAGTGTAACTCGCATACAATAGTATTTTATAGTTTATAGTAGGTAGTAAAAAAAATGATTTTTTCTGAGGTCTGAGATTTCTGAGATAATCAA
Source organism: Rhyacophila evoluta (assembly GCA_022683975.1). Taxonomy (NCBI): domain Eukaryota; kingdom Metazoa; phylum Arthropoda; class Insecta; order Trichoptera; family Rhyacophilidae; genus Rhyacophila; species Rhyacophila evoluta. The sequence continues at coordinate 4,351 of JAGVSQ010002167.1, read as the reverse complement.
CAATTACTTACATATATTACTACATATTTTGCAACATCAATAACTATTAACTATTCATAAAAATCACGAGGAATGCTTCCAGCCATTTGAATGAAAAAAATGGATAATTTTGAATCGGATTTACACTCTTTGTAAAATGTAAGTCTCTAAAATGTAGCCAAAAATAACATAGGGAATACTGCTATAATGCATTATATTTTATTGAAAAGAGGCTTGTGGAACATTTTTTTTGCAGTAAGTATTAATTTATTCATAAAAGTAGCTGCTGTTTATTATAACCACACTTTTTATGATCGATGTCAGACTATTGTAATAATAATTAATAAAATAATAATAACGGAAGATTTTTTAAAAAACAAATATCGTGAATTTGTAATCGATTACAAAATATAAGTAGTTTTATTCTCTTGTGTAATATCTAAATTATCGCACTCGTTAATAAAATTTCTTTTACATTTCCTAACGGTTATTAAAACGTGTGACCATTCTTTTGTGACGGAAGTTTAATAATTTGTGTTCAGTAGGAACTGTTTTTTGTCAAATTTAAATTCATTTCCCTGTCCGTAAAATACTCGAATACATCACAAAAAATATTAGTATAATGTAACTGCATTTAAAACAACAATTTTAAGTTTTATTAAGTCCTAATTCAACTCACGGACAGAAGCAATATTCAATTAGTGTAATAATTCTTCGATTTGGATTTTGTAAACTATTATTAGATAATGTCCAACATTAGATCAATATGTAAGGATCTTGATCAATATTATTGCCAACTTAAGACAGGCTTTCAACTGCACCGCATGCTTCGTCTCTACACACGTTATGCAGGCGTATACGGTGTCGCAATGATCGTGAGTCACTTTTCAAGTGTTCGAATTTCTCATTCGTAACTTAATAAGGTTAATTCCGCTTGCCCTAGAGTTTGCATGATAACTAACTAAGCCCTGGTATTCCCAATTTATCCAGTAGAATTAAATGAATAGACATCGCTCCGGGTAAAAAATATATATTCTATAAACTAAGTCGCAATAGCCGACCGGTCGAAGAAATGGTCGAACTGACTTGAAAAAAAATTTTATGAGCAAAAAATACATTTATCAATAATATTATGAGTTAACTAATATGTCACGTAAAGATTTACAGTTGTATTTTTATAAAATACTGGTCTGTAAATTTTGACCATATCACAAATGACCATATTAAAAATAGTAGGTAATTAGTAATATTAAATACTATGCAGCACCCATTTAAAAGACTGATGAATTTCATCATCTCTTAAAATTGATATTTAATTATTTTTGAATATTCCGTATGACATCAAAACAAATTAAAAGATGACTCTTACAGTTTTCTTATATGTTATAAATGCTAATAGTCACCAATGCTTGATCTTAATGAACATATGATAACTGTTTCAAAATTAATTATCATAATGATACTATTTTTATTTTAAAATGCCGATTCCTCATCCATATTCAAAATTATTTAAGGCTTTATGTTGAAATTTACGATATTTTATTGAAATGTTCATACTCGGAAAAACGCTCAAAGAAAGCTACATAAGGGAGTTATTTTAAAACGTCAATTATATAGATCACTGGCGGAATGCAAGATGCAAGATGCATAGGTTCCTAAAGTGATTGGTCCCGCTCACCTGTGGGCGCTAAAGCCTAGGGGGGCAATGAGTTCTATAGAATTTGGAAGGCGTTTAGAAAATCTAGCGGTCGGTGGCTCCTTATAGAAGAAATTAATTACATCACGCGACCTATAATAACCTAATAAAGTAATTCTTGTTTCGAAAAGGCGACGGTAGGTCAAAATGACTGAGAACCTATGTGCTGAATTATGCTTGTCATCCAAATGATACCCAAAAGGTACGATTTATTCGCTATACGCTATACTTGAGGTATGTCCCAGTACGACAGGATAAATGGGGTCTAGTATCATAACTCATAATCTCCAGTATGGTACAGTACTGGTCATTAGGAGTTATGATACCATACCTATCAAATATGTAAATCATAATACACAGGAGTTATAGTAGTTAAGAGCATATTTAGAACGTTATTTCATTTTCATAATATTCGTGTTTTAAATGCGTCATCTACATCTAAATTCAACAGTAACGTCTTCTTTGTCGTAATTCTGAGACCAATACTCGAGCCAGTTCTCAGGTGTTATTACCATCATCAGTGATATTTGAAAAATATTGAAAATATAAAGTTTTAATATATATTACAAATAAAATCGAAGAAGCATACCAAATATACCATCAAACTGGCCTCTTGAAGACGTAAAATAAAATATTAGATAAATACAACTTTTTTACTCATGACATCAACTTCTTTCCTTTGGAATAATTTATTATACTTTAAAAAGCAGACATTTAATCAATAAATTATCGTGAATTTACGAAAAACTTGTTTTGAGATTTTCTCTCATAAGTTTTTTGCATATATATTTCAGCGTCACGCGTTTTATATTAACATATTATTACAATACAGCGCAAAATCATCTTCATGGTAAATATTTTTTTGGAAATAATGTTCCCATATTTGTAATTTAAATTTACATCACAAGTAACAACTTCAAGTGTGAATTATAAAAATGCGATTTATGATATAAAATTGGGTGTTTTTTTTTGTTGTTTTTTAATTCAATGCCACTATTTCACACTATGGAAAAACATTCTAAACCAATATTATGCTAATGAACGAAGTAATAATGAATAATGCTAAGGTTATGTATGCCTAGCGTCTTGTGCAAGTCCAAAATCATTAAAAAAATATTACCAAATTACAAATAGAATGAGAATATTCTTGCATCCTTTCATTTTATACAAAGAGTAATTACTTAGCTACACCGACCCGGAATAAATGGATAACTCCACGAGAGACATCTTTTCAGGGAAACATTTACATATTTATAAAGCATATTTTAATTACTTTTGATTACTATTGTTTATGTAATAATACAAAGGAGTAATATAATTAAGCTATATTTTACCCATTCCTCCTAAATGTGTAAAATACAACTAAATAATAGTCTATAATCAAAAAATAATCTTCACATTTCAATAATGCCGCCATTTGGTATTTTTGACTCACTTGTTAACCAATATTTTAACTAGATGTGAACAAAAACAAGACTTACCTACCTATTCCAGTTATTCCACTTATTCTAAAAATATAATACAACTATACCAAAGACTACCATGTTGAGGTAACAATTGATGAATTAAATTCGACGCTAAAAATCTCTATTGTTTCATTTTAATTATATATCTGTTCATGAATTTCCTCCATTAATTACCGTTCATAATAAGTACCTTGTAAGTTTGGTAGTTTCATTGTTTAAAAAAAACAACTGCTAGCTTTATAAATACTTTTCCATATTCTTTTCAAATATAATTTTAATATTTCGAATATGTATTATAATTACAGCAGGCCTCTTCGTACCCGCGGTTGTTTAGTTCCCCAGTCTTCCGCAGGTACCTAGGATCGCTAATAGTGGGCATAATGTAGCAAATTTAATATAAGAAATACCAAAGAAAAAATATACCTAGATTGTTACTGAGATCGGCATAAAAATGGGTATTTGTAAATTTTTAATTCTTAATCCTTCGAAATAGATTTTAAAAAGACGCTAGATATTTTTTTCTAAAGATTATATCAGTGAAATTGAACACACAATGTGTCTACATTATATGTTCCAACCCTTTATTACTTGAAGTTTTTATCAAACTTATGACATCGTATACGATCTTCGTTTGCTCGCTTATCCGTGCATTTGGCGTTCTGCCATTGCCGATATGTGAGTATAAACATTTTTGTGTTTAAGTGTATAAATTACACATTGTTTATGTAATGAAGGGCAAATCTATTGAACAACATATTAATATTCCTACATAATAGTTTCGTCGCTATTATCTATTATTATGCTATAAACATCAGCTGGTTTTTTATTTCAAAGTTTAGGATTAACATTCTTGTAGTGATAACGATGTGGATGGCAATCGTTATGTTGAAATTGCCTCGGTTAAGGTATATCTATCCTGAGCAAAAGCGGGCTTATATGGAGATTATTTTATAAATTTCCAAAACAACATCTGCCTCATAGCACGCGCTCTTTGTTTTTCATAACTCATTTTGTTGAAAACTTTTTTTTTGTAATTTATAATATATTTTTATTTTTGTATACTTTGCTGTGAATGGCTTTGGATTGTAAGAAATATTCTGTTGACTAAATATCTGAAATTTTAATTGTCGGGTGATATTAATTTTAGGTTATACGTTATCGTCTTTCGTCTCCCCGGTTAGCGCAGTTGGTAGCGTGCGTGACTAGCAAT
>JAGVSQ010002166.1:0-17987 GCA_022683975.1 Rhyacophila evoluta | reverse complement strand
ATTATACGTTACTCATCGTTTCTATGCGTTTGATTTATTCAAATTTAAATTAGCAAAAAGGCTAGTGTAAGAGAGAGAGGAGGGTTACTGTGTAGGATGACTTTCATTGTCTCTATACAGCATAAATACTGCTATCTTTGCTACGGTATTTTTTTTACAGTATGAACGAAAGCCTCGTTGATCCACTCAACAAACAAGATACAAGGTGCTCTGTTGTTGGACCTCTACAGAACATTTAACTTGCTCTTCTGCACTTTATATTTCTTAAGGGCTCGCAAATTCTATTCATGATACATGAGCAAAGAAATGTGACTGGACATTGCATTTTCTTCTGCCGCAATGCAGGTCCCTTTTGGCATTTTTTTTTTTTAAGAAGCTCGTATTGTAAGAGTTCGTGCGTATATCAAGTTTGAATATGTTTATTAAAGTTTTTGCTCATCTTAAAAATACTCGCAAATTATTTTAAGTTACTCGTAATCGAAGATTTGACTGCATAAAGTGAAATAATGAAATCTCTATCTGAGGTCAACTTAAAAATATTTTTTTTTTTCAAATTTGCGATAGAAGTATAATTGTGTTGCATATTATTAATTTCCAATTACGTAACAATAAAAATCTCTTTCTCTTTGTTCGTATTGAATTAATTAAAATAACTCGTTTAAAATATTTATTTTATGTGGATTTCTCCGCCCGTATCTTCAACCCGTATGATATCGTAAACTTTCACGTGACAGAGACTAATTGGAAAATTAATATTTTATCGGCCAGTCTCCCACCATTAAATTTAAATTTCGTACATTTCGTTAAATTATGACAATAAGCGTTATGTCAGTTTTTTTTTTTGTTTTAAATGCCAACACGTATAAAATTATACGCACTATGAAACGGATAATATTCATAGGATAAGATTATTCAGGCACATCTTGTTCCGAAAGAATACATTGAATTAATCATTTCAATGCAATTGTCTTTGAATCTGTTTTTATGACATAATACTTTATTTCGGTACATTTTCGATATCTGAGTCTAGATTTTTTATTTTACCTATCTATTAATACATTATGAATATAATTACTACAGTAAACATTAGATGTGCATACGAAATTCCATGATCGAATTGAATTAAAAAATTCCTTGAAAAGCAGTATATAATATTATGATTACCTACATAAAAAAACTGCAATATAGATAAAAAAAAATCATATCACCATTTGGAATCTCATATGAACAAATTATAAAAATGTCAATAATTTATCCAACATGGTGTCAACTGTTTTATAATAGAAGATTTTTTTACAAAACAATCAAATTATTATTCACAATTTCCTTTTTTTTGAGGAAATAATAATAATTGAGCATACAATGTCCCAAATGACTGATGCAAATAAATAACAATTATCTATATAAAATGTTTTATTAATCCAATATTTCAATGGAATCTTGCTAGAAGACTTTATCACAATAATTAATAACATTAACAATTCTTAATGCAATTTAAGTACTCGAAATGGAACCGGAGAACCCGCCTCTATGTGTGCTATAGAAGTAACTTTCTATAGCGATGTAATGAAAACTGACCATTGTGTAATAATCATTTTATGCAAAACAAGTTTATCTGCTTGATTTATAATGTAATGTATGGTAAAATAAATTTACTGGCAATTGACATACTTTTTAGACAAGAAGAGACATACTTCATGAGGACAAGGTCGATAAACTTTTTCTTCGAAAATGAATCATAGTTCAATATTTTTTTCTTTCAATATGTATGCATAGTGTAAATCAGTGATTTCCAACCTTTTTGCAACGCCTCTACAAAAAAAAATTCACGCCTCTCCACCTTCTATTTTATCAGACCTTGGCGCCTCCCAGATTGGAAATTGCTGGCGTACATAATCTCTATAAATTATGTCAAATAAAATATCTTTAGTTATTTATTTTTCAACTGTATAATTATGTATTATATTTACAATCAATGCGGGAATCAAAATTTACAACAACTGTATGTAATGTAGCAAACATATGAAACACTTCAACCGTTTCCAATGTTTGCACTTTCATTACTTTTCGAATATGTTTTCTAATGTCCAGTATTCCGAGGCCCTTTATAACGCAGTTCTACAATTTATGAGTAATGGATCCTCGTGAATATGATGCAATGTATTTTATTTAGTACTTATCAAATAATTGATATTGGTAACGTGTGAAATATGTTTCAAGTATGCAATATTATTTATTTTATTGTTTATTTTAGTATTCACTGCTTACCAGAAGTACCGTCTTTGTGGTGTAAAGGCGATTGAAGAGGTTAAATAGTAAAAACTAGTTGTTGCGTAATATTCACTATTCACAAATGTATTTACAATCAAAACTAGCTGATGATTTTGTATGGATGCATATTATTATTGCATCATTGATGGCCAGTGATGGGTGAAGACACCCCATGGTCACTGTGTACTAAAAAATGGGGCCCCTGTCTCATCGCGTAATTTTCAATTCATCTTTGTTATTTTTAACAGATTTATTTTAGCAAAAATGTATAAACCTTTATTCTTAATAATATTGCTACTAATTTATTTGTCAGTAGAACAGTTAATATGTTATTTTAATACGATAATACTAAGAGAAGATTTAAAATAACATGTATCATTTTAATAATAATAATATTCAATTTATGCCACCATAACACAGTATCATTTGATGCAGCAAAGCTGAAACTTAATTTTATGAAACCATACATTTTTGTCTAAATACTAACTATATTATATGAATTTATAAGCGCATACGCATGACTCTTGATCGAATTATATGATAGTATCTATGCTAATTATGTTAGTAAAATAATAAACTCTTCGTGTTATTAGAATTGAGATTTCTGATGAATTATATTAGCAATGTCATAACATCATTGGCAGGATATTAAATCTGGCTGTACGCTCATTATGCGACAGTATACGTCCACACGACGGATGTGGAGAAGATGTGAGTGGCGGTAGTGAAAGTAAATTCAATGCCCTTATACGAATATCTTCCAGTATGTATTCCAATACGGCATACATTTCGAGCACTGCTTCATTATCACTTCCTATATAATATAAGCGTCGGATGTATTTCAGATTTTCTCTGGTTCTATAAATACGTACAGTATATTATATAATCTGACTTAATAATAATACGTCAAATACATAAAATGGTATACCATTAACCAATAAGGCGTTCTTTATATCATGATACACTAATTATAAAAACTTCAATACCAATTATAATTATTATTATTATATCTACACCACAAATTCCTTAACTATATTGAAATAATTTCATCAACTTCATTTAATTATGCAAATTATTCTATCCTTTTATCAGTTTTTTTTTATTTACTTAGCACTGACGGCTTCAGTTGTATTTTTTACAATATGACACGTGTTTCGTCTTTTTATATTTAGACTTTGTCTTGGTATGCTGATATTGATATTACTAAGAATATTTAAATTGTTTGAATCATTTATCAGCCTATAATTTATGTACGACATATATTGTATTTCGGCTTATGGTAAACTTTGATAACAATAATACGAGAACTAACTTTCGCACACATTTTATAATTATATATGGTACAATGGATGGAGTAACTAATTACCGAGAAAAACATACAACTAGCAACAAAAAAACCAAATAATTATAAACGTTGTGAAGACGGGTGTGTATTTTATGGACATATTGTGAACAGCGTGGAGAGATTAGGATTTAATCTAGGATGCTGTCATTACATATTTCAAAAAAATGTAAGCTATGTATTTTTAGATTAACCAGTGGCGTGGCTACAAAGAAGCACTTGGAGCGAGCTGCTCCAAGCGCACGAATTATGAGGCGCAAATTTTGGTAGTAAGTAAAAGTTTGAATGTAGAGTGAGAGCTACAAAAACGAGAAACCATAGTTTTTCGAAGGAAGTAAATAGTTAAGCCGAAAGCGATAAAGAGCGCAACAATTTTTCTTTCTCCAAGGCGCTGAATATGTAGCTACGCCACTGAGATTATCTATAATCAGCTACGTAGTTTGCAGTAACTATTTTTATTAGCCCCCTTTTACGTTGTTTTATGTACATATTAAATGTAGCTCTTTTGCCATTTTTTACGTCTTTGAAAGAAAATTATTTGTATGCAATGTTGTGAATGTTTTGACTCTTGAACTTGTATTTTGTAATGTTTTAGCATGTTATATAAATAAATAAGTGACATGCTGTCAATATCGAAGATAAAACTGAATGATTATTTTATGAACAATCATTTGAAATATTTAAGCACCTCTTGCGAGTAATTCTACAACCACAAGAGGGCCTTATAACAGGTTAATGTTTTGCGAAATTGGGGGCATGAGAACACGCAAACGTCGCTGCTCGTACAGATTTGAAAGGAACATTATGGTCTTAAGTAACGCTGTATTCAAGCCCATGTCGGAATATCGCCGCTAGCCAGTATGACTGTGTGCTACGTATTCGTACATACGAAATTATCTAGACGTCATTGCCCAGCTTCGTGCATTTGGCTTATTATCTTAAGACTCGCAATACGGATAAAAAGAAACACTTTCATTTTTATCACACGGTACTCAATTTATAAGTTGAGGACGTCCCTAGAATGACTTGAGCTGTTACGTAATATTTCGCTTTGTGAAATTTGCTCAAAAACGTACAAAAATAAACATATTATAATGTTGACTATCACCATCTTATGTAAAATAAATATGCAACTTCCATCTGTAAAATTGGCAAAATATAATAAAAAATAGATTTATGTAAACTATTTCATAATAAAGTTTCACCTAATTTTTGTATAATAGTATTAGAAAGAAATTTATACTTATTCAATACATTATGTTAAAAAATCTTTCTTTTTATTATAAAATGCAAAACTACATGATTAAATTGATAAAAAAATATCGTATTGTTTTTATTTTTACAATGTTCATTCCGAAAGTAGAGCTTATCTCGATAGAATTTTTACAATTATTGGTTGTCAGCCAATTTCTATATTTAAATTGTTTAATCATGTTGGCTATGAATAAACATAATAAATATAAAAAAAACATCGCTTATGTTTTTTTTTGTTCTTCGCGCTAGTATCCAAACAGTTTGACATGACAATTTGTTGAGTAGAGTCAATTGTTCAACCAATCCAACCAGTCCAGTACTGTATTTTTTAATGTATATTGTCGCCAATTTATCAGAAACACGTATCTTGATGTTTTAGTTTAAGCCACTTTGTAAGGAATAGTTTTATATTTTGCAATTTTGTATCATAAACTATGTACTGACGCAAAAATGTGTCAATGATATAAGAGATAGCGAGAAATAAATCTATACTTTAGAAAGTGACTTAAACCAAAAAATTGAGATACGTGTTTCTGAAATATTAGCGATATGTTAAAAAAATCTTGTAAGCAGTGGGAATTGAGCCATAAGCTCCGGCATTAAAATGCACGCGCTTACCTCTCAGCCACCAGTGAGGATTTTGTTGCAAACCAATTTTTGGATGACCGACTAATCTACACATTGTAAAGATTAAGCAATATTTAATGAATTTCCATCTGGAAGGAATGCATTAGCTTGAGTCAGTTGGACATCGTTACCTTTGACTTGTTTTGATTCATATTCAGCGGTAGGATTTGAATTAACGACCTCTGGCATAAAAACACGCGCGACCGGGCGTCCATTTATTTACGAATATTAAATATTTCGTGAAAGTTACAAATTACGCATTCAAAATTTTCACAATACAAATCTCTTTGATTTAAAAATATTATATAAAAATAAAGAAAACAATACGAAATATCTACTATTTTAAAAATAAATTGGCAAATAAGATCTGAGAAAGTTTAGAAAGGGAATAAGATTAATTAAGTCTAAACTCGATCTCGCTTCGGAGAAATATTTTACCACCGAAAGTAATTTCGTCTAACACGGTCATTGTTACTCTTATTGATATTAATTACTACCAGTACAATAAATATATACAATACATTATGTATGTTTGGACATAATATTGCATACGAAAATTATTTATAGCACACTGTATTTCAATATTTGTTGACCATTACATTAAATAATAACTTACTTTTATTACATAATAATAACTTAAATCTCTGATTTAGCAAGCAGGGTCGGTACTAGAACATGCGGCCCCCAATTATGTTGATGGGGCCAAAAAATAATGATCCGCAAATAATTTGAAAGAAACTACCCACAACTTCCAGAAGAACGTAGAGATCAATGATTTATTCTTTGACGCATTATTATGATATCCTTGACCAATTTATCATAACCATTGAACTTCATTCTACATTTAGATTTCAAACAAAGACAAGATCAATGCATATAATTTTCACTTTTTTTGATTTTTTTTTTTATTATCTTATTGTATTTGAACATTATTTTTCTAAGCTTTCTTTCCATCAAGATTTTTTTTCGTTAATACTTTTGACTATGTGTAATAATTATAATATTATTATTTAAATCAATTAGATGTCAAAGTGTTAATAACTAATCAATAGATAATTAATACGTGTATAATGCCCCAATATATTTGCTGTGTTCAAACAAACACCATAAAATATACTGTGCTAAATTCAGTAATAGAGTGGAGTGACAGTGCATAGAGTCAACACTCCGTATCTTCAATTAACATAATTATACGTCATAGTATATGGTGAGTTTGATCATCTTTTCATAAACCTACTCCAAGGGTAGTCAACCTTTTTATACATACCGCCCACTTTTGTATCTTTATTGGTGGTATTTTTTTTTCTTAATTCTCTATTTTCACTAATTTACAATTTCGAACTTGGCTACTTGACCTCCGCGAAAGCTTGAATCGTCTACTAGTGGACGGTGGGGACCAGGTTGACTATTACTGACCTAGTCGACCAAATAACATTAATCTTAGCACTCACAAGTATCTGATAACCAAAGTTTTGCGTAAGTTGTAACTCTTGGGGCACTTCTATCGAATTAAGCAAATTGATTATCAATTTCACAACTCCGGGATATTATTCTAGTAATAACATTTTATGCTTAAAGGTGTAAAAATGGAATGACACGTTCAATAGCGTTAAGAATCCTGCGAACTCTACCTTACATTTTGTTTTAAATAAGAGCTTATTTTAGTAATATGAAAATTACGTCATATAATTCCATACTACAAACATTTTGCCACAAAATATATGCAAAAACCCATACCATCAAATCCCTTCCAAATGTATATATTATATTATATTTGTATTCCAGAACCAGGGCACTAAAAGTAATAAATTAATGAGCCCTTAGTATTGATTTTGGAAGACGGATAAGTGCACGAAAACTCTACAGCCGACTCTGTTCGAGTAATACTCCATACAATCGCAGCGTATTGGTGGAAGTCAGAATTTGTATAATACCGTACCGTACTTATTCAGCTATTTTGAGAATGTTTCCGATCTGAGCGAAGTTTTAGAGCATTATTATTTCGATTTCTCAACAATTTATTTGATAAGCTTCGACTGCCAAAATACAACACGAGGCTGACTCAATCTCTAATATTTGTGGGGTAATACCAAATGGTATTACAATAAAATACATATTTTTATTGACTTTCATATTCAAAAACAGAGATAACTCACCTTTGCCGGGCAGTAATACTTACAAATATGATTGTCATCATTCTGACGACTCACATCAACACATCGCCAATCCACACAATATTTACCAACATCACAATATAATAATATATTATGTACTCTGTTTACTCGATTGACGCCATCAGTTATTAAAACATGCTATATTTTTAAATACCATTAATAATAATAAAACAATAAACAAATATTCAATTGTAAATTAATGAACACATATAATGTAATTAATAAATGGTGTGTTTTTTTTTATTTATATCCTTTTTCAATCATAATAATATCAAACTTCTTCAGACTCAGTGTCAGATGACACTGAATCACATTTCAACTCACGAGTTGTTGCTGACTACGTTTTTCTACAAAGTAACATGTTCTTAGCAAGGTTCGCACTCGCACATCACCAGTAACAACAGGGTGACTCGTATATTTGCCCCACTTACACCCGTTTGGGATGACGCGTAGGTTTGACGAAACAAAATCACCTGACGCCTCCACTATTATTTTGAGCAATCATAACGAATTCGCAATTTTGACATCAATTTGAATGGTACACATACACCTACAGTCTGACTGACAGTCCAAAATGATAATTATGATCAATACAGGCCACAGATTACACAGTCCGTGTCAACAGTTATGTACTGTCAGTCTGATAAGCACATGTTACATGTCATGCTCGCCTCATATGCTCCTCCAGGCGGATTGTAGGTGTATAGGCACCATAAGACGCCATCCATTTAATGAGATTTCAAAACGCATTAATATTAAAAATGTGCGTATCATAATCTTAAAAATACGGCAGATAATTTTAATATTGTGTAGGCTGTGGTACCAAGTAGGTAAAACAATACTGAGATATTTTTACTGATCAGTTATAATCGCACTTACAATAAAAAAACGATTGTAGTGTTTGGCGGTTTCGCATGAGAAAGAAATTTCGCAATGAGGTGACAGATATGGAACAGTACAATGATCAAATACGTAACATCTTTTAGGCACTTCGCTGTGTGTAATATGCTGGTATTTTTTAAAATATGATTCGACTGTAAGCTTTGACTTCATTTTGGAAATTTTTCCAGCTGAATGGTTAATTATACATGTACTATTTTGATTGTAGTGTATAAACAACATTCATATCATATTTATTAATATTACCTTTTTAAGATATCACAAATATCTCTTCGGCAGGTCATTAAGTCGCATCTGCATGTATACCTGCATAATGTTTTAGTATGTATTGGCACAGTATAAGTTGTCCGCCGGCAAAAATTAGAACTAAACTTGGCTCTATACAATTTTTTTAAGCAAGTAAGCAAGCGTTAACGCGCATCGTCATCGTGTTATCTAATCTAAAATATTAGTTATCAGTAGTAATATATTGATCAATAGTTCCTTCATCATTAGCCACATGCGTATTTTAACAATATGTCACAGACGAAAGAGGCTCTAGTTCAATTACTCGGACCTCGTATAACACGGTACTTCTGCAACACTGTTTTGATATGACACGGTTGAATAATTGTGACATATTCTCGTATATATTATTTACATCGGATGGTTTTAATAAAATTAATTGATAACTCTGATTTGAACACCCATAAATGATCACAAAAATATTCGACTAAATTCATAGTCAAAGAAATAAAACAATCCACTTTAAAACTTGCTGGAAAATTTGTGGCCAGAATTAGTGTACCATTAATAGAAGATGAATACGAAAAGACAATTAAAATTTGTTCAAGTATTAGTGAAGAAGGATTTGATGATCTGGGTATTGAATATACCGAAGAAATATTGGAATATCGTGGTTTTAACAAAGAAGAACTATTCAAAATGTTAGATGAGCCTATCACAATTAATGACCCAAAAACAGTTTCACGTCTTTTAAATTAAAAACAATAAATGAAGCTTTGGGGTCGGCTGATAAATCAGAGTATTATTTTATAAAAAAAAATTCTACGGTGGAAAGAATTCTGATGTCCTACAGAGAATCACAAAAGTGTTTCTCATGACATATATAAAGATTTACACGCTAAAAGTGGGCAATCGCTTAATGTGCAGTTTTTAAAGGCTATATCAAAAAAAATCAAGAGCTTTCTGATAATAAAAACGTACAACCCATCTTTTAAATGAGTCGAATAAAGATAACTGTAGGCGATAGTCATGTTTATTTGTTTGAAAAATAAAGGATATAATTAAACTTCGATATTTTTTGGAACGTATACCCTAATTTTGTATGAACTTCAATCGTCGTATAACACGGACTTAACGCAATTCACAACGATTTTCTGGAACCATATGACCGTGTTATACGAGGTCCGAATGTATTAAAATGATATTTTATCGTTTTTGTAGTCCAAACTATACGTATTACGCATATTTAAGATTTTAAAGTATTTGTTTTTTGTATTGTACCTTCTAAGTAAATGTGCTATTGAAGCTATGAATTGTCCATACAGTAAATTGATCTAGGTATGTATGTATTTGAATTAAATTGATGTACATGAATGAAAACAGCTATGCATTGCTGGGCGAATAACGTTTATATGCCCTTCAAGGTGATTTAATAACGTAATATGTACTCGCTTATTTTTTTATGCAGTATTTTAAATTTGATGTGTTTATTTGCAGCTTGTCGTGTCAGTCGCGAATGTGTTAATATTGTCGGTTTTACAGTAAATAAAAATATGTAATTTAGTTTTGTATCGACGGTCGAAGCGACGGTCTCTTCCATAGGTGTTTGATCCCGAATGCCGTTAGCTGTGATGTAGTGGTATTTTTAATTTCGTGATCATGGATACTTGTGAATTGTGAAGTTGTACAGTGTACGTGCAATAACGATATGCGTTTCCGTGCGAATTTAACCGACATAAACTGTGAAGAACAAATTAATTAAATTGCTCCAATAAAGATGGATCTCCAGAGGAATGACTTCCTCAATTCGGCGCGGATCGTACTTAAAAAAGTGCTCAATAAATTGGACTATTTTTTTAGGTAAGTTTAATTCATTCATGCCACTTGAGTCACTTTATATTTATACACACTGGCTATCTATCTACATATTCATTTATAAAACATATCAGCGGTGGTAAACTTTTAAACTATTTTGATTATTTTTATTTATTAGAATATGTGTCATTCTTATTCGTGTGCCATATTTTTCATAACCTACATTAGATTATTAATGTAATATATTTTCAATTATTTAAACATCCCTATTTAAATAATTAATATATAATCTTTCAATTTTTATCAAATCTGACTGAATAAAATCCCATTTTTAAATACAAACTAGTCCATTTAAAAAATCATGATTCAAAATTTAATATTCCTATGATTGTTATACTATAGTGAATCGAACGTGAATAATTTAAGGGACTGTACGAACAACGATAAGGGACACATTTTTGGAAAAAATAGTTTAGTATAGAAATTGATGCGTCTATGAAAATTTTAATGTATCAAACAGGTTTGTCGTGCACTCCTAGATGGTGCTGTACGGCTTTGAAAATTGCTCTATTAAGACCAACGATAAACATTACAAAAGCCATATTGCTATATTTAACTTATTTTGCCAAGGATGTCTCCCTTATTGTTTGTTGCTTTCAGTTATTCAAATTGCCAGAAGTACCACATAGGTATCTTCTTATTATTGTAGTTTTCGTTAATACATGATTATTATTCTAACACATCATAATAGTATTGAGCCAATTGTAACCACCACAAATCCTCGGTGACAAGCAATTAAAATAAAACATGCAATTACAACGTCTTATGCGCTTCCATATTTTTATGGCTATATATGAAAACGACTTTAACCCATTGATACATTTAGATAAACAACTCGATAAAAACCAAGGAACATTTGTAATTTAAAGTACATACATATGTTAATATAAAAACACCAATTAGTGATGTCCTTTTTGTATCAGTTCAATATAATAATCAAGTGAAATTAGGCATTAGACTTCGTGGAAATACCGAGGAAGCAGCATTTTGTTATGGACCTTGCCACAGTGGTCCTCATCAATTCTGCTTCCTGTGATACAACTCTGTAAATCGAATTATCTTGAAAACGGTGACTGTTATGAATAAGAGTTTGAACATATTTTTGTAGATTTTTTTTGAGCTACAAATTTTACATTTAATATTTTTCCGTGTAAGTAACCCCTAACCAGATATTTTCAAAACCCGTTTTTGCAATCTTTGACCTCGCGTATTTTTTTTAGCGAAGCACACATCGATGAGGACTTTTAATATTTTATTTAGAACCACAATATCAAAGTGTATCCGTATTTTCTATCTTTCTTTTTTATTGTGTAAGAAATTTGAAAAAAAGTTAGGCGCAAAGACCCAAAATATTTGTTGTTAACATATTTCGATATTATCACAAGTGAAAATATAATTTCTGAAGTATTTAACGAATAAATCCTGTTCTTAAATAAAATTTCGCACTCGCTTTTCATTGATGAATATAAATACTGTAACCCCGCAAAAATAAGAAGTTTTAATCTCGAAACCGCCTCTTTTATCATCAATTTCAATTTATAAGAAGGTCTCTGTGATAGGTATTCTTATTTAATCTTTCTTTTAATTAATATAAAAAACTGCGTTCGTATATAAAAATAAAATTAATGATATTAAAAAATATTTATTACTTCATTTTAATACTCGCACCTGTGATTTAACATCGCTGGTATTAGCTAGATGTATATGTATATTTTTAATCTGTTGCATCATAGTATTGCCCGAATTAATATTATTGATAGTGATGAATGTTCAAGAACATTTTTTGTGCGTGGTTTTTGTAGAGTATCAATATGATTGAAATAATATTGAAAAAAATTATTGTCAATACAATAATATACAATACAATCAATATGAATAAGTTGTAATATTATTTTATTTTAATCGTCGGTGTAAAGATAAAACTATTGAGTCTCTAAAACACAATCCAGAGATAATTGCATTTCAATATTTAATTTTTTCAGAAATATGTCCGTGTAATATGTGCGATTAATTTATCCAAAGTGATATATTTTATTATAAACAATAAGCTATAAAGTACGTAATCAATACTCAGTTGATATAATTAATAGAAAAAAATAATTAAAGTGATTTAATTAATCTTATGGGGGATATTAAAACAGGGTTAAATGGAAAATGAAAAAAAACATATGAATTATTGGAGTAGGCTAGTGTGAAGTTATTCGAGACCAAAAGTGTTCTCATTTTTTTTTAGTTATTGTTTTTAAGTTTTAAGTGTTACAACTGTATTTAAATAAGTATGAATTTACGTTTCCATGTTTATTCGTTAGTGTGAGTATTTATTCATTAATATGCATGGTAAATATATGTAATTTAATAACATAATGGCTAAAATATTAATACGTCGTGGCATAGCTACTATTTGTCATTTAAGGTTAACATATTGAAATATAATTCATTCTAATATAAGCGCTTTTCAAATCGGTTTAATTATCTGTTGTGCGGAGTTTTCATTTGGCAATTTTGACAAAGTGAATCGCTTGACCCGACGCGTGACCTTCGAACCACTATAGATTTCATTCGATGTCTCTCGGTCACGTGACGGGTCAAGGGATTCGCTTTGTCAAAATTGCCAAATGAGAACAAACAAGAGATTCACAAGTCGTTACGTATTTTAATTTGTCGGACCGATCGGAAATTACAATTTGGTTTCTATAAAGATTATTTTCTAACTTTTAAAATAAATATACCATTGAGATCGTTGAAACATCTTTTAACAATATAAAATAGGCAGTGAGAAGTTACTTCTGTGTTAATTCTTACAATCTGTGTAGTTAGTTCTTCACGACCGTTACACCATGGTACACGCCGTGGGATAAAGTGGCGAGTGATGGAGTGTTGATAGTATACAGGTCAAAAGGTTGCAATTTTTCATTGATTTGGAAACATTATTCGTGTGGTTTTGATTGTGTTCGAAATTGCACGCCATTATTGCCATCCAGTGTATTGACGCAGCTACACTTATAATATAGATTTACTTAGTATTATGTTTATATAACAGAACCACTCAAAGATTTTTGTCGTCTGCTTTCTCATGCGGTTGGAAACTTTCTGAATCGTAACCTTATCTCTATATCATTATACTCAATATTGCATTACGTATTTATCTTAAATTTATGAAAATTATCTTTATAAATACATAAAAAGTATAGTTCAAACTTTGGCTTAATATTCTCATGCCATTAAAAATCAGTAAAGATTTTTGTTATCCTCTAAAAATTGTGTACTCTATGTACAAATATAGATAATTAAACTGTATCCAAAGTAAGAAGAACGTACTCGAAATAATATTAAAGGATAAAACATTTTATTTGCATGCGTTCGATTATTTGTTCGGTTGTTCTTCGTCTTTATACTACTGAGAGTTTATTTAATACGAATTGTGTGCATAATATTTCAATTTGATTGATGATGGTATATTATATGAATACGCACAGGTAGAAAATATTGTCTCTTTGTAAGCCGAAAGCTTAGCGTGTGCGTTTGAGAGTTGGAATCTGCGTTATTAAAATTATAGAAGAAGGGCTCGATAACTAATAGATTGAGCAATTGGCTGACAATCAATTCTTGTAGTAGTAAATAATTCTCATAAGTACATAAAACTCTTTTTATACACGGTGGATACGTTTCACACTATAGCGTGTGAAAACATAGTATACTAAAATAAAAAAAAAATGAATGTCCTTGTATAAAAATCAAAGTTTATTAAAAAATAAAATGTATTATTGTGTATAGCAGTGCTTCCCAAATTGGGTGGCCGTAGGATTTCTCCACATAACAAATTTATGGAATGTATATATTTAAGTTTGTTAAATAATAACACATATTTACACTGAAAATATGATGTATTGTAAGCGCATGCGCAAAAAAAAATTGGGGGGGGGTGTATGAATTAATTCTTCCAGATTTAGGGGGCCGTGACATGATTGTAATTGGGAAGCACTGGTCTATAAGTTTTTTAATTAATTTAAGTAAGGGGCTCGGCCCTTTGCTATCTTCGCTTACCAATCCCCGAGGATGCTACATCCCCTGATCGAATATAAGCCCGCGATGTTTCAATACAATGAGATGATTAGGCTTTTTTACCACATTCGCTTTGTCGTTTCACATAAACATGTGAGTGAGCAAGTTGTTGGGACGATAACGTGTTGTCGCGCTGCCGAACTTGCTCACTTGCTCACTTGCTAACTCACCTATTTATAGCTATTTTGCATATCTGGCACCGTCGCTTTGTCGGCGTCGCGCTGCTATCGTGGCCGCGGCCTAAAATTGCAACTACTGTGATAAATAAAAATCAGGTGAATTGAATGTGAAAAAAGAAACTTCTTCATTAATCTTCTTAAATTATGTGAATCATGAATAATTGGCCATTGTGTTTCAAGGAATTTATATTATTTCTGTGAATTTTGAACACTTGTATTTTCGAATAGTTGTATTTTTTTGTTTTAACAACCTTTCGACTCCTATAATATTATTCAAAATCGTAATAAGTAATTATTTATAATTTTTTTTTGATCAATTTGTTTTGCATTATTTTTTACCATACTGTATTTTTTATTTATTATGAGTGAAATGTTTAAATGGACGTAAATTTGCACAAAAAATGTTATTAGTATTTCTGGCTGTTATCATCGACAGTGAGGTATCATTGTTTAGCATTAGAATAGTTAAATAACGATCAATATCTTAAAGCAGGGGTCGGAAAACCGCGAATCGCGAGCCGCATACGGCTCTTTGTGTATGCACGTACGATTCTTTTATTTTGCGGTTTTGTTTGCTCGCAATATTTCTGGGAAAATTTCTAAAAAAAATAATCTTTTCTCGTTCTCGAAATAATTCTAAATTTCTGTGTTACTCATATTTCATTAAGCACCATCGGTCAAAAATATTAATTAATTTTTGATTAAAGTCACTTTGTAAAGTTTGATTTTTATCTCTTGTACTATTAGCACATTTTTGTATAAACACACAATTTAAGCACGTCTTATACACTATGTTGTAATGCAAAAAATTATAAATAATACAAGATATTGCAAAAAATAAAACTATACTATACAAAGTGACTTAAACCAAAAAATCAAGATACGTGTCTTGCAGTATTAGCGACGATATATAAAGGTGGGTTCCATGACAACTGCACGCATGACAGATGCGCACATGACAAGTGGTCACATGACAAATGCACACATAGACAACTGCACGCATGACAATAAAGTATAAAATGTCTTAAAATGAATTCCTGTGTTAGTGTGAGCACTCTAATGTGTGCGCAGATGTCATGTGAGCACTTGTCATGTGCGCAGCTGTCATGCGTGCAGTTGTCTGGTTACCATAAAGGTGAATGCTTGTCTGTTTGTTTGTTGCTATGCATTTGGAGTATGTGAGAATGAAGCCAAACTTTTTAGGAACACTCATATCATCCAGGAGAAAGTCGTGGCCTATTTCCACCCGAAAATTATAAGTCCTTCCGCCTCCCAAAAGACCCCTCTCGGCTTCTTCACAACTGTGACATTAAATTTTTTCAGGCAACGCCTGGTGCCTCAGCTAATTTTTTTATGTTTCAAAATGTGATGCAATTTACTAGAAGAAGAAATAAATCAAGTATAAGATAGTATTCTTAAGTCAGAATTTTCCACCAGAGCGATATTGAAATAATTTTGTGTATGAAAAAACATAAATTTGAATATTGTTTTGTTTTTGTTTATAATCAAGCGAGTGAAGTTTGTTATTTTTGTTGAATAATAACAGCGAATCTATTTACAATGTTTTTAATGATGAATACATATAGTTAGTCATAAAAAATACAACCGTTTAGGAATTCCTGACTGAAGCAACTGCAGTATGTGAGTTGAAGAAGAATTGATGTACTCATATATAATATTATCTTAAACTAAGTAAACACAAATAATGGCGTATACCATTGTATTACATTGCTGTATTTGACAAGAAAACTTAACATATCTGATTTATTATACTGTAAATAAATTCTTACAATTTGGGACGAAGGACGACAATTTGAAGAAAAACAAGAAACACAAAGCTAAAAAAACTAGAGCTAGAGGAAAATATCTCATTTTAAACCTGTTTATCTACGAGTTCAAGTTATAACAAAACAATGGAGGTTTTTATCTATTGTCATTAAGCAGATATACGTTTCTTTCTATTCAAACAATTAAAAAAATTATAATTAAAAATCAATTATCTAGCATACAAATAAACTACGCTGTACAATTAAATATATTTTAAAAACTGATTATATTGTAACTTCCAGTATCCGTGTCAGTTTTCAACGTGATGTTATTGCATTTAAATCTTTATTGATATTTCTTAAATACACAAGGACTTTGACAGGCTGGAAACACAACACATTTTATTTATTCAAAACTGTACTAAAACTATTATTTAATTGAAAATATTTATTTTAGATATTAGTTTATATTTATTCGATATTGTATTACAAAAACACAGAAAATTTACAATATGTATCGTTGGTATAAAGATTCTTCTCATATAGCATATGGATACTACAATATAATATAAATAAATTCGAGAATTCTTGTCGCAACGAAATCTTCTAGCGTGTTCCCTGGTCCTGCCAGTACTCATTACCTACAAATAATACAACCAATACATAACATAGGACTGGGGTGGCTAAGGCGTGGCACGGGAACCGCGTGCGATATTACAAGTGGTGTGGCTTGTATGCAAATAAAATATTTGTATCAAATATGATCAACTAAAACTGATCAATGTCGTAAAGTAATAATTGTACTTCATTTCTTGCTATAAATTCATTTCAAAACATAAAAACAAATGTTGTTCTAGTACTTGCTTTCCCTCCATCATCCGCCATGTCTTATGCGGACTCTAAATACCATTCAGCTTCTAGAGTTTTTATTATCCGTCCAATAGAGCTAAAATATTACTTCGATTATAAAAGATTAATTATATTAAGATTGATAATAATCTTCTCGGTAGCCAAAAGGTTAGCATCCGCGCTTTTGAGCCTAAGATTGCGAATATTCAGGATTGGATGCTGATTGAATTCAGAATTTGTCTGACAACCAATTCATTTGAAAAATATCTGTCAAAAAGTAGAATTGACAATGCGGAGATCGAAAATCTATATTCCATTTCTGGCGTGGTCTTCTTCACATTGTTTAGATCCACTTTTGGAGCGGAAATAGTAGTAAAAATAATGGTAATATAAAGTTTATATTATTATTTACAATGTAATACATTGTGTGATGTTTTTGAAACGGCAACTCATAATTGTATCT
>JAGVSQ010002165.1:0-25401 GCA_022683975.1 Rhyacophila evoluta | reverse complement strand
GTGTTTTATTAAGTTGTAATTTTTTTTTTTACAGATTATCCGATAAGTATTTCCTAATGCTGATTTCTCATTTAATGGCGGTTAATACGCCAAATTAATTATGACCCTCTTCCGAGCAACAAAAATCTTTTAATGCCTCTTTAAATATGAATTTGCTCCGCTGAATGTTAATGACAAACGGTTTGATTTTTTTAGTCAATGAATATTCAAATATTTAATCGCGTTTGACCGTCATCACCATAACGGTAGGCCAAGCCATAGCCAAGCGAATGTTTTTATATGCACGAACTTCTATCAAATGATTACAGTTCCTCTCTTAGCATTATTAGACAGCGTGAGTTGAAGACATGGTCACTTATAATAACAATAAAAAAATCAACAAGCAAACCTGTGTTCAATATTATCTTATTCAATAATTACTAATTTTTACTTATTAATTAGACTAAAATAACTTTCATATTCATTCGTCACGAAAGGGGCCAAATTATTTTTCATTTAAAAATAGTTGCATGCACAAGTCAAATTTTCAAATAAAAAGTTTAAAAATCTCTGATTAAATGTCTATAAGCATCATACAAAATAATTGGTAAAATTTTTTAAAATTAAAATTTAAAAAAGGTCAATATATAAAACGTAAATAACATATACTCACAAAGCCTATCATGATTCCGATGGGGCACCATTATCATGAATACACTTACACGGACACAGCGTCACTTTATAATATAAACGTAATTAATAATAAATTATTGATTAAAATACGTGAACTTTCAGAAAAATACTAATGTCTTAAATGACATTATTAGCCACACATATATTATTTTATATAATACAACATGACATGTACTTCTTCCTTGCTTTGTACATTATAAATTATAAATACTGATTTGATTTACATAATTGTGAATTTAAACTAATGGAATAAGGAAAAAACTAGCAAGAAATTATTGTCAAAAATTCTAATACAGATCGAATTCCGCTATAACGAAACTCGCGGGACCACCTCTTTTCATTAGTTATACTAAATTTAGGAAAAATATTATTTCATATTGTACGAACGTTTCTTAGGAACAATAAAAAATATACGTCATACGAGAATTTTAGTTGATTTGGTATTCGTGATAAATAAATTTGACATGTAGAAAAAAAAATACAAATAATTGCATAATGATAGTAAATTTCTCAAATGGAAAAATAGTGATAACTGAAAAACAGTAATGTATCAACATATTTTTTCTTTTCCTCGTACCGTCCGCCATGTCTCTACATCCATTATTAAAGCGAACACCGTAGCGAAACAAACGTGTAACGTTATTCCGTGTATATATGTAAGTTTCTAAAACCTTGCTGATATGCATGATATATGACCTATATTTGTCTATCTGACATCTAGTTACTGAAATACATGTAAATATATTAGCATTGTGTCACAAATCGCTAATTATTAATAAATACCGAGTGGCATGAATAATAAGTGGAAAGAATAGCATTTTCAATGTCAAAAAGGTTTTAAAATACGTCATTCTCGTACGTGACGACTTCTTTTTCAAATGAAAACATTATTTTTGATAGAATGCATGCACAAGAAATAAAGATAATTGTAAAATAAAGCGATAAAATAACGCTGTAATGCAAAAAGCGTGATGACATTAAGTATTAGCCGGTCGACAGAACGGCATTTTAATTTTTTACACATTTCGCTGGTTGGTGATAATTTATAAGTCTGCAATTGAATCCGACGTAAAGATATTTTCTGTTGTATTCTAACAAAAATTTACAATAAAATATATTGAAAAATTTTCTATGAAAATAATATCACCAAAAATAACTGTAACGGTCTCACTTGAGTGATAAACTAGCCAACATGTTTCATTTACAAGCACCATGACGTATTTTACGAGTATTATACTAACAAATTTAAGGAAGACGAATGTGATGCGCAATGATAGCAATTATTGCAATTATGACTCAGACTGGATGGATCATAATCAGTAAGGGATAAAACTTTGAGAAAGCTCATAGCTTCAGATATCTTATAGTACACACCCCGAATTATGGCAATTAGTAGGAAAAGGAGCTTGCAATAACTGTAACCACGTTTAACTCAATGCGGGATGTCTGATTAACACAGCGGTATGTAGTTCAAATTAAATGCCAGTTTATCTGATGCTTGCATTCTGCCGTTTTTATATAAACGAATCATAGCAACTTAAAAGGTTTATAAAATGAACATCTAATTTATCTGCTTCGAACGCTATATGCGAATTAAATTAGCCCAAATCATACACAATTGCTGGATCTCGTAAGGACACGTCCTGTTAAACACTCCAGCGAGTATAAAATCTAATTGTATCTTCTTCATCGAATACTATCCACGTAATACATGGATCAAGCATGATTTGAAAGGATACAAACTGAACAACCCTAAACCATAGTTTAAAAATATACGACAAAAATCGAGTATATTTTCTTACTGTAAATTCAAATAGGTATTCGCGTAACAGTTTTTATAAATCAATATCTATTGTACATATACACAATGCTGCATAATTTGCATGCTTACTTAAACGTATTGTAAGACAATATATTCCTTAATATGGCAAAAAATTATTATTAATCTTTTTACTATCTTTATGTAGAGAAGATGTAGTAAATCTTATGTTAGTGATTCAAAATAAACGGTGTAAATTTACATTTCAATCAAACCCAGAATATTCACACTCCTATGAGTTACACACTTTAGATTATTTAAATCAATATGTTTTCGCGTAAGCTGACTTTTAGCAATATATATTTCCGCGGTAAATTTAATAAATGCAGGAACGTCGGAGAATACGTAAGCATTATTTTTAAGATATTTTACAACTAAATGGATTGTTCATAATATTATAATAATATTTTAGAGAAATGTACTTTGTAAAACAACATTTAAAGCGTCAATGTTTTTCAGGATCATTATTTGTGTTTCTAGTGCGTAATACATTAAATGTATAATATTTTCACTCGACAGATATCTGGGCAGATTCCGTTTCCACCGAATGATAAAAATAAAAAAGGTGAAAAGAGCAACGAGCTTCGAAGCACTTTTTCTGCTCTGCCGGTACTCATAATTAGTTTCGTTTATCTTTTGACTCCGGTCCTTCAACCTATCTCTTCAATGGATTACAAAACAAAACAACAATTGTACGAATGCAGAGAGCTCAGTCACAACACTTGTTGGATTTTTCTAAGCTAATACGGTATAAATCGATTCCTTTCAGTAAATTTAGTTGAACGTAAAATAATCTTTCAATAACTATATCGTAAATATGTAAACAGTTCGTTTTAGATTTACGTTTACCTCGACTCTTGAGAGCATTCGCATTTACGACTGCAAAACTTGTGTAAAGATGTGTCTGTATGAAACTATGTATTATTCTAATTACTGCGTACAAAAATTTCTTATTTGAGATTGTTTGTATAAAATTTGATACCATTTCCATATACGTTTTCAAACACTTAAATTAATATCACATTTATTTCGGGATCATCATAAAAAGATTTATTATCGAACGAAAAAAAATTTGAGTGTTGAAGGAATGGTTAAAATTATGTCTTATTATAGAAGACATATTTTTATATAAAGGATATAAATGTGCTTTTAGTTAACGTAAATATTATGTAACTTCAATGACTCGGTCAGATATTAAATCCAGGCGTGGTTTGATCGTAATATACTAAGATGGCCAAGAAACTTTAAAATTAATTTGCTACTATAATTATAAAGGTAATAAATATATCAATTAGTTTCTACTGGGAAAGGTATGAAAGTGAAAGAAGTGCTCAAATTCATTTCTTGTATAGTTCCAACAACAGTATAATGACCTAATGAAGCTCTCACGACTCGCGGCACTTGGCATTGCAATTCTTAGTCACGATTTGTAATTGGATAAAAATCTAATGTTTAATGAAAATTATAAGCACATTTACTGAACACGTTTCTAAGGTATTTGCTGATTATATAAGAGAGAGTGTTGATGTTTTTATTGTCATTCGGGTTTCGCAAATACCCACTAGTTGATGTTTTATAACGCCATCGTAGACCGTAGGACATAACCGTCGTAGAGACCCTTCGAGTATACTCCTTTCACTCAAAAGACACGTATATCTACTACCACTTTTATTATCTGGCATTTTCCGGGATAAATCCAAACTCATTATTTATTTAAATTAATTTCATTCACGCAGTCGTTACAAATTTATTTCAATACTTTGTTGTACACAATACGTTCAGTCTCTTTTTGACCATCGATGATGATTTTTAAAGTTGAAAATTTCACGTTCTAATGTTTCCCATTTGGGGGCAGTTTTTGCGACAGGCAGAAACACTCATGTATTTTCTGTGTTTTATAACATACATTATATCTCCTAAGTTTCATTTAAATGTCTTTTTACTATAAATCGTACCTTAAGCTTTATGTAACGCAGATTTGAACAGGGTCGTAATTGAATTATTAAAAATATCCGGTAGTAAAAGATTATTAAGAAATCAATCTATTAAATAAATACACTACCATAATTTATGATGTATATTGTTTAACTAATTGCATAACTTTGAGCTAACATCCAAAAACTTTCATCTATAAGATTATGTGCTGCAGATTGCGGATTGAAACTTCATACCTACAAAACAACTTTAGGGATACAGGTTTCGCTAACAAATTAAAACACTTATTAATTAACAATCAATTCTCGTGAAAAAAACTTATTCGAGATATACCAACTCCAATTTCGGAGTGGGAAAGACTACGTACTTTTTATAATTAATTATTACACTCGGATCACATATAACACGGTTGATAAATTGTAGCATATTCTTGGATAACACGGTTTTAGAAAAAACTAAGTATTTAAAAATTAACATGCCTGTTTTAGTCACCCCTAGATAATGCCATCACAATTTTACTCATCATATTTGACTAGATTTATAGTCAAAGTAATAAGAAAATCATTTTAAATGCTAGTTAGCAAAAAAATGAGCCAGAATTAGTTGGACAAAATGTTCTACCACCAATAGAAACAGTTATCGTGATATTGGTGAAGAAGGATTTGATGACCTGGAGATTCAAGATATCGACGAATTGTTGAAACACCGTCTTTTTAACGAAAAAACTATTTGAAATTTTAGATAAACCTATCATGATATTCAGAAAGCAGTTGCAGCAAAGCGGCTACATGTTTCACTTAAAAACAACAAATGAAGTTTTAAAAGGTTACACCCAAAAATTCTCAAGAGTCTTACGACAGTGAAAACTTACAACCCACTTTGAAAAATTATCGAATAAATAGGATTAATCAATATTATCTAAGTATTTAAAATAAATACGTAAACGTATATTTTTACATTGTTTATTGGAAAAAACAATGAATTTAATCGAGTTTCGATATTTTTCTGAAACGCATATCTTAATGTACGTATATTGTATAAACTTCAAACCTTGTGTAACACGGGTTTGTACGATACGACGTTTTTATGGAACCATATGACTAAGAATATAATAACGACGAATTTGCTTTTTATAAAATAAAAATGAAACGCGGTATTTTTTAAATACTGCCATAGCAATCAAAAATCAAATTTAATAAGTACCTATTGCGATACATAATTTATAATATATGAAAATTTCTCAACAATCAAAAATGCAGCGAGTTGCAAAATCGATTGTTGTACTGGAATAATAAATAATATGAAAATTGTATTCGACGGACAATCACATCGCAAAGTCATTGTTATCATAATATTTGGACAGCAGACATTTTCACGGAGCCATGAACCAATTTCGATCGAATTCTCTACCAAAATGTCGGAGTATTATGAAAACACTCGGACCAAAAATAACGATTCACAATACATTGCAACAATTTTAGGAGCATCTACTAACGTTCAGTAATAAGTTTCTACGCTATAAATTTTTCGAAAATTTGGATAATTTAAAAATTACATAACTATATGCATATCAAACTCTCAACACTGTGAAAGCGAGAACATCTAAGCAAGCGGGTTACGTGAGTTTGATGTGAGAAACTCAAAGATCAAAAGATGTATCATATAAATAATATACCATTATTTAATACAACTTATTGTTAGTTGGTTTTATTTATTTTTTCCACAAAACAAATACTTGTATAAATAATGAATATTTAAAAAAAAATAAAGTACAAGTAGAACAATAGTATTACGTTAAACATAGAAAATAAGCAGTGCATTTACATAACACTGAAAATGCGTGCTATGTATTTTTCAAAATGCTCTTGTTAAAATATCGTAAAGCAAATTGCTGTTGCGTATTTTTGACCTTTTCAAAGTTAACCTACATATCGTTATTTTTTAGGCCTTTTTCTTCAAAGTACTCAGATTAATTATTTAAAAATTCGTTGGTAAAATAATCTTTAAATAAATATTTGTTGACAAAAAATACACTTCTAATTTTATTTGCATACATCGTAATAAATAATAACTCTTTGTCTCGACAATTCGACAATTATTCAAAGGAAAATAAAACGAAATAAAATAATTTTTCTTTCATTTCATGTAACACAAGTAAATATAGAATACATAATTATCGTTTAACATATTAAATATTTAGACATCTACAGTGTCAAAATTTATTTAAATAATTAAATCGTATTTTATCTTATTATTTTTACTATGACTGATTACGAGACCTCTCGCTCAACCACATGTTGTCCATAATCTGTTTCCCAATCCAGATTTAAAGTATGTAATTACGTGGGTACAGTATTCAAACCTGTGACCTACGATTCAAAACCGTTCACATAGGGTCATAGAAAACATAATTAATTAATCATATCGTAGACATCGATATAATATAATTATTTTTTAGGAAAATCAATTTTCTTCGACACAACCATGCATACAGATTATGAATAAATATGAATAGGAATATATTTCCAGAATACAATTTTAACGAGACATGATAATGCGTTTAGTGCTTAGGATTACTTTTCTTCACTTTTTACTTTGGAACTTCTTTGCATCTGTCTTATATCAGGGTTGTGTAAAATTATCGAAAAATCTACCAACATTTGCTAATTTATTTCGATGATCCTAGATCAATTTTACTTTCAGTATTAACACTTTAAAAAATATCTTCTCATCTTTTTACTTCATGTAGCATTGCCACGCATGTTCAGGCGTAATAAAACATAACGATAGATCTCAAATTAACAAAAAAAATAAAACAATAAAAGTTGAAATGAACAAGTACAGTCGACATACAAATTGATAGTATTCACATCAATATTGATATAACTTTTCAGTAGACATCAATTAATAGAAACAATGAATACATTGGAATACAAATAAATTATTTCAATAAAAAATATTGATAGTATACGATGTTTTAGGTAATTTATACCTGTGCATAAATAAACATTCAACTAAATTGATACACGATAGCAAGTAATTTTATACAATACTGATTGTCAAATAAAAATGTTGCTTAAGTAATTGTCTTGTTTTGCTACGTTAGTTAATTTTTATCTTCTACCCCTTCTGAAGAAAATAAAATAAATATGTATCCAAGTCAGCTGATTTTGAACGACCCCAATACTCGTTTAATTAACCATAAAGCCACGATTCTGTCTAAGACTCCAATTCCAATAACAGCTCCAACTCTGACTCCAACATCACAACCCTGACTATAACTATCAAGTAGCGTTATGTTGCGAACATTCCGATTTATCTGCTAAAATGTAAAGTTACGTAATACCTCCTGCATTTCGTGTTTATCAGATTGAATTGCTCAATTTCCAATAGGACGTGACTTGCATATTTAAATTCGTATTATACACCGCCGCATTACTGTATGCCTGCGTGAATTTATTTTGGAAAAAAAAATATCGATCTTCATCTTAAATTTGCAATGATAAGTACATAATAAAAAAAAACGATTACGTAATATAAGGTTTGCAATTACTGTGCAAACACAATAATACTGCTTCATATATTTCTTATTTAAATTATAAAAGTTTTTTGTGCTTCGGTTAAACTACGCTAAGATTCATCTATGATTTTCAATGACACGTATGTATACAAAAAAAGTCAAATATTTATATTAAAGGCACTTTTTTGTATGTGTTCATTTCTGTTATTCTCCAATGCGTTTAAAAGAACTTAAACAAATTTATCTGCAAAATATAAGTGTACGTTCAATTAAAATAATCCGACAAAGTAATTGTGTATTTTACTTTTTAAAAGAAGTTTAGTTTGTAATATTTTTAGTTCTACAATTCTATACTAATTGTAAACTGATTTTTTTTATTTACTATGTATATCATAGAGATAGCCTATCGAAGAAGATTAATGCTATTAATTAAGTTATTGTTTATTAAAAAAACTACAAGAAATATCGCGTCAACAATTTTGTTACTACAAATTAATACGTTCTATCGTTAATGGTTTCGATTTAGCTTTAACTGTTTTTGGCTATTTATCCTGCAATCAATATAACTACCTTTCAAAGACATATAGAATTAATTATTATTCTAAAAAATATATTTTGTAATTCTGCAGATTACTGAAGAGCTGTTATACATTTAAGAATGCATATAAAGAACAACTGGACACTAAAAGTATTATTTTTACACATACATATTTTTGGAAAAAAATATTTAATTGGGATTACATACTTGCATGGCCATTGGCTTTCCCCGGCTTGGCGTGGTACTGGCTGTTAGCTGTCTGGCCATTCATGTGACCATTGTGCCCGTTGTGACCGCTGTGGCCGTTGTGGCCGTTGTGGCCATTGTGGCCGTTGTGACCGTACATCATGGCATGACCGTTTCCCATGACGGCATGACCGTTGCCGTTCCCGTTGGCCATGACGGCCTGGCCCACGTGGCCGACGCTGGTGCTGGGCCTCATCCTGCCCTGCTGCACGGCCACCACAGATCCCTGAGGCGCAGGTTGGGACTGAGTCCTCATGAACTTTTTCATCGCACTTCACATAGGCTCACCGTTTAAAATATTAAGTACAGAGCCACATTCAGCTGTTAGTCGTTACACTATTTGGACACTTTTCGATGAAATCGTTCACACGTTTTCACATTGGTTTATTTTTTCACTGTATATTTATATTTATATATTATTACATTAAATTTTCTATATATTTATATATTTGCTAAACAAAAATAGGTTTAACTGGCCGTTTAAAAGATGAAAATAAGACTAAAAATTACTGAAATTTTGGAGGTCATTTATATTTGTGTAAAAAATATGGAAATTGTTTACCCAAAGTAAACAAGAAAAAATTAAAATGTTATGCCATCTTAAAATTCTTGTAAATAGATTGATCTAAATTGAATAATTTTCAATTAAATTGTTTTATGCATACAAATTAATAAATACGATCTGTTTCATAAACGTTATTATTATTAAAATAAAATTTATTAATAGTTAAATTATTTGACCAAGAACAGACATTAAACATAATAATAAAAGTGGTTAAATAGATTAATTATCTTTAATGATCAATATTATATTGATCGAATCGATTAAAATACTGAAAAAGATTGAAAGCTGCATCATAATATTCCCGCCCGTTTGCGAAATATATAAATAACTCTATTACTGCACACAGCGAGACGATAAGACGAGGTCGTTGATTAAAACCAAGGTCGATTGGCTGGTTGATAAGGATGTATACAAGACTACAAGAATGAGGATTAGAAGGGCATGCTCCGCGGGAGGGGGAGGGACGGGAGAAGCTTCGCGCTCATGTCTAGCACATCCCACCGAGTCACGTGACACGAATTTTAAATATCACACATTATTATTATTATAGTCGTGAGTATTTTTTCAAACATGAAAAAACTATTATTGGATTCTAATGCCATAGTTTGATATGTGAATGAACTACAACATCTCGTGGCTGTAACTTTGGTACAATACGTACTGCCTATAATTATTGTTTCTAAGTATCCGACAGACATTAAATGTGAAGAAATATATATAATATTACCCGTACAGTTTCGACATTATTAATATAGAATCTAAACTATTTCCTTTGATATTTAAAGCGTACAGCGAAGCAGTTTTCAAATTCTAATTGTTCTATATGTTAACACATATCATTGGTATACACATTGATATCTCATAACAAGAGTTAGTTGGATTTTGAAAACTTAACAACGTTTACAAACTTTAGTAAATACCATCCATTTAATTATAGCAAGTTATCTAATCTCATTATCAGACGAATGAAGCAGTATTTAAAATGTGACCAAATGTCCCGTTTTTATGTAACCTGTCCCGTTGACCAAGCACAGCTTCGGGACATTAAAATGTCTCGTTTTGAAAAGAAATATCTACGTTACTACAAGTGAAAAAACAAGAGACTCAAAATATGTATATGTATTTTTTATATAAGCAAAAAACTAAGCATAGTATTACCTAAAATTAGTAGAGGTCCCGTTTCGAGAGAAAAAATAAATGATGACGTTATCAAGTATCAAGTATCCTTTACTTGAGTGAAAATTATTTCTACTACCGAAAACCAAAAAGTTCTTGAAGATATTTAATAGATTTATTTATTCGATTTCGCCTGTAAATTATAATGTTATTATATTTTGATAACCAGAGTTTTGCAAAACATTTAATCAAACATTCACTTCAAATTAATCTTTCATACATTAATGTTGTTTACAATATATAGAAACTACTCGCGGTCTTGAAAATATACAAGCTCACTGGTATTGAAATAATTTCAAAACGGAAATGCAGGTGAATGCATGTTAGCTTTAGTTATTTTATGGCAGTAATAAATGATAAGATAACGAAATGCACTCCGGGAACATGTTAAATTATTATAACTAAGAACTGACATACATAAGATTAGATAATAAAATTTATTATACACAGAAATCTTTTTTGTGTTTGTTTTTAACTAACTACCTAAAAATAGTAACTTCTGAAATAATCTACTTTAAAGTCAAATTGATATCTTAAGCGCACCAGAAATAATTAATTAATAAGTTCAAATATATGTTACGTCAACAGAAACTATTTAGTCAAATAAATCTTTAACACATTTTTGTGCAGCCATAATTTAAAACTTACGAGACAAACCGAGCTTCGGTATCAATTATAAATCATTTTTTTCTTAGTTTTCTTTCATATTATATTACTCATTTATACTTGCTTTATAATAACGACGTGACTATTGCATTTCAAATACCCTGGAAAACGTCTAACACGAAACTGTGGGGACCGAAATATGTTTTCATATTCAACGACATTTGTAAAAATAACCCACTAATGTTTTCAATATAGTAAAATTTAATTGTTTCGATTACTTGTTAAAATTTGCACATTCATGTATATACATTGTGAAACACATCATATTA
The DNA here is from genome assembly GCA_022683975.1 of Rhyacophila evoluta. NCBI lineage: Eukaryota > Metazoa > Arthropoda > Insecta > Trichoptera > Rhyacophilidae > Rhyacophila > Rhyacophila evoluta. The sequence continues at coordinate 13,995 of JAGVSQ010002165.1, read as the reverse complement.
GGAACACTATTAACACTTCAAATAACTAGATTATATACTATAAAAAAATATTTACAATAACTATTGTAACGGTGAAAAAAACTATTTTTTTTTCATCAGATTGTCTTGTTTCGAAAATTTTTAGTGTATCTAGTTAAAGACAAGCGGTAACCCAGGAACCATTGTTTATTATACTTTTCGATCTAATGAAAGAAAATGACTCAAAACATCTGTGGACAGCAACAACTGCAGACATTATGCATATTTAGTTTTTTCGAGATGAGAAATCTTTTCGTGTTAATCGATTTTTGTTTCGTGTTAAAGTAAAACAAATAAATGAAATACATAGTATTTTGGCTGGACTACAGAATTATTTCGTGTTAAACGATTTCCGCTTGCGTTGTAAACCACCTAAATACCAAGTGCGTAAAATCAAAATATTAATACATGTATAATATCGTACAAAAAATACATCTTCCAAAACTATTTATTTTGTATAATCAAAATTATGCACACCTAAAATGTATATTTATAATTACTATCTCTATACTCGTGAGTAAACAATCATTATTTTGAACACAAGGTTTTTCCATACTAGCAAACATTAAAGACACAGTTTCTAATCTGAAATATCAAAATAATCTTAAAATTTTACATACCTAAGCCATAAAACTGCGTCCATATCAAAAAAATCAATCAGATTATGTATTATACGAATTATATTTTTCCTCTTTTGTAAAACTTCAAGCAGTTGATAATTATATAAACTAGTAGATATTTTAAAATATTTTAATGTGAATGTTATCATATGATTGTTGACGTTTTCTATGTTTTTATATTTTAATATTAATGTAGCCTGCTTAAATATTCTAATTGAAAGTATAGAACTGAATATACATAATAAATTATCATTTCATTTATTTTATAATCTTTTGTTTCTCACTGATAACTTGTAACTAAACCATATATTATGCTTTATTGGAATAAGCTAATAAACGTCAAGTCATCTCATTAAATGAACAATCTTTCCATATACACCCAGTATTTTTAATTTCCCCCGCCGTCCGCATAAAACTTCAACTTTTTTAAAGGAGCTTTAAGTTAATAGTAATTATATTAGTTGTAGCGGTGTTAATATATTTTTTAATTTTCACAACACGTCAATTAAGATAACATAATATAACCTTCATCATTAACCAACTTAATGGTAGAGGAGCATTTTCATAACTTCCTGATAACGGATACTCTAGCGGCGGTAATGTTGACGGTTGGGTGCCGGCCGCTGGTCGACGAAAGAATACCGATTAAAACCGACCCAATTGTTTTTAAACGCATTCTCGTTTCTTATCTTCGCACATTATTTGCAATTTCCGTCAAAATTTGCATTACTATACTCGATTGCCGTTACTAAAACACAGAAAAATAATATTGAAAAGAATAGCCTTCGCGCTCTGTAGAGTTTATCAATGCGTTTTTTTCTATTTCTTACAACATAATAACTATTATATTATGCAAACGTATTAATATCATCTGCTTTAGCTAAAAAATGAAATAATTGATATTATTGATTGATGACAATTATTGGAATTCTACATTATATGCCATATTCCATTTGGATGATGTTTGCATCCTGAGTTTTAGATTTAGATCACCAGCGTCTTTAACTCTTTAACTACCAGTTGCAATGTATATGATCTTTCCCTGTACGCCAGAGAATTTCGAGATATTAAAACATGCAAAAAATATAATTTGACTTACAAAATTTGAGACTCACAGATGTTTGGTGTGACCTCGCATCATATGTGTCATGTGAATGCATTAATGAGTTAATGAGCTTATGTCTAACCTATTTTTAGACCTAGGATATTCTACGTTTTATAAGAGAAATCATCCCAACACACGGGTGAGTCGTTGGCGTACAAGACACGTCATCGCCCGATTCACCGGTGAGTCGTTGGCAATTCATACGCCTAAGCTTTACATAAACGAACGGCATACACATTATACTCGTACATAAGTACGATTTCTCATCAACATGTTCAGTTCATTTTTAAATGTGTATTCGGTTATAAACTTTATAAATTAAAATCTTCTTAAAAACTCATTTCGTAGTATGATATAATTAGTAAAAATATTACAATCCACATATCGTCTTATTAGTGGAGACTATGGAACAGATCGAAAAGCTCTTCGTCAATAATACTGCGACGCTGAAATTCAGTAAAACACGTGCTATAGATATCTCACGATAGTTTTAACCTTGGTGTTCGATGAGATTTCGGTATATTAAAAGTACTTCGAGTTCTATGAATAATATATTTACGCAAAATTGGTGGCTCGAAAAATGAACTATTAGTTGAAATATATCTTATGAAAGATTGTCGTATGGTAAAATTACCGGGAATATGATTTTTATTATGTCTTAATTGTCTTTCAATTGAGTGAAAAATGATATCTCGTGACTGCATTATATATCCAATGATGTGTCTTTAATTGATAGCTTTCAATATTTTATGGCATAATATTTTTGCAATCATTCTAAATGACTTCCTATGTTGTAATACTTGTAATATGTAAATGCAATGGCGTGCTTTGAAAATTCAGAGGCATTGCCTATCAAAATCAGCTGATGTTTAAAAGATAGTTCCAGGGTTATCAAAATTTAAATAGTCTTATAAACAAAATTCTATCCAAAAGAATAACTAACAAGTAATTTTATTTTTTCAGATACGAAATGGCGCTAAATATAACGCACAGTGCGCCAAATATTTTAGGTGAATTATAAAAAAAAAACACGAGAACAAGAACCATTTTTATACGCAATTGGAAACGAATTACTGTATTTATTTATTTGATTGATCGGAAAGTAATCTGCAATTGCTTGGCGTAACATTGCGCAAATTAAATGATTGTTACTGATGGATGATTTAGAGCTATTTATAAACTTTTCAGTATTAATCCTAATTTTAAACAGAAAACTAATACCTTTTGTATCGATAGCCATAACCTGACAAAACGTATAACAAATACATATGTTTGTTAAATTGTTCAAGGCGACAAAAAAAAATAGTGTAGGGACATTAAAAAAAATGTAATACACTTGAAGTGAAAACATGTTTGTTTTCATTCAAAAAAAGTGCATTTATATCATTATTTTCAATATTCTAATACTTATATTATTTATGAGGTTTTTTGTTCGTTTTGAACAATTTAACAAATGTACGATACGTGCTACCAACGTACGGCCATCGATATATTGAACTGGAAAATTATTGTCAAACTATTTACTTGGCCATTTTAGTGTCCCTCATTAGATTTGTAAAATTTTAAATAAAGTAATTCTTAGACAGCCCCTTACAAAATACACGTGAGTAAAATGAGTGCAGGTGTATATTATAAATTTCCGCTCGGCTGAATGGAGAGCAGGTGGCACTGTCATCAACAGTATTGTAATAATTAACGATTGTGGTATTAGAGAAAGAATATTTATACATTTTTGCAATTATTGCTACTCGATTTTAGGTTTAAAAGATAATGAAGCATTGCATTATTTGTGGCGACCCTAGTTGCTAGAAAACCTGAAGGTATTATAAAAGTTTACTAGTTTTACTTGGCAAAGTTGAAGTACATAACCGCTCGATGGTTTCTTACTTGCGTCGAGTACTAACGTTTTTGTACGTATGCACTTCAATGTCATTTATGTACTACATACAATTAAACAGTTAAGTTATTATAGAAATCGATCGCTACGCCATTTTATGGATAGAATGTATCAGATTATTGCTAAATTTCCGGACTAACCTATCTGAAAAACAACTCAATTACAAGCTTTTAAAATTACGTTATTAATTTACTAATTATCTCTATCGCTATTATATGGCTGATATATTGCTATATAAGAAAAATGTCTTAAAAATTGACTTCAAATGTATATTACTTAAATAGAACAATATTATATCGACGGTAAAAAGTAGTAACCTCAGCTTATTCGAAATAGCTCTTCATGGATAGGCACAATTAAAACATCTTAAAACACGTTTTATCAAAACGATATAAGCTGCCAAATTCGTATCCAGACTTAGCATTTAAGTTTGAAAAAAGGATGACATGTGAAATATGTAACCAGGAAAAAAGACTGGTACCACATTGATTCTGATTGCATAAATAAATCAGGAGTTACAGTCTTCATGCACTTCAAGGTTGGGTTCATTTGATTTCTTTTACTTTGGCCCAATATAACTCAATAGACTTTTTTATGCCCCCTGTAAAATTTCTCCTGTGTGGGTTATGTTAATTTCCCTTACAGTCAATATATTATATTATTTGAGGTAGCTATTTCCAAAGTGAAGTTATTCCGCAGTACCAAAATTTAAAAGAGAATATTTTGAAGATGTATTTTTTGTATAAAATAACCATACAACATGTTTTTAAGTGTTTATTTTTTAAATTGATATTTTATACTGATATGTTAAATGGTTCTTTTATACAAAAAATAGTTGTTCAAAATCTTCTCTTTAAATTTTAGCATAGTGGAATAAGTTCACTTTGAAAATACCCCTCCGTCATATATGTGTATATCTTTTTGGAATAAAATTACCTCAACTGTTACCTTGAATATAAAAAATATGTATATATATTAATAGTTGAATCATATAAATAACTCACATATCTTCTTATACATATTGCATACGTCAATAATAAATAAACAAAAGCATAATATCATATTTCTAGCAAAGTTTGGAATAATTTCACATATAACGAGAAAAGCTCATCAGATAATAATAACATAGAATTTGCAATCGCGTTCATACTAAATTAAAACTTAATCCATGTATGAAAACCGCCTTAAGCGGAATCAGAAAAGAGGCTTTGAGGGTGAACGGTCATGAGGATTTTAGAAATAGTCGATACAAACTGATAATATATACAGATGCAGTCAAAGATTCAGTAATTCTTTAGACATCATATCAACAGGACTGCGCGTTTGTTTTTGTTAAAAAAATTAATAAAAGTTCACATGTGTTCTGATAATATATGAAACGAAATAAAATTTAATCGATTTTATTTAACATAGTTCAATTTTTCCTAGTTACGCTTAAACCAATTTTCACGTGAGAGTAATATTGTACGCCATCAGATGAAATCTACTATAAAAAATAAATTTAGATAATCATAATTATATTATGACAACAGTACATTTATCTTATTTGAGAATGAACTGTTTCCTATCTTATTCATATTTAAATTATCAAATTTCAGAATAATGCAATTTTTCATAAAATATATGCACATTAATCTGTTGAAATAGTATATACATATATATATATACAAGCAAAGTAAATTATTAATCAACCGAGAGTTGAATAACCATTAAAGGAAAGGTAGATAATAACGGAACTCAAGACGAGTCGACCGACACGGTAGTTTGTACACGGAAAACTGTAATTAACAATAAATATAAATTTAACTATATATTTATTTTCTCTAAAAACATCTTCAAATATTCTTATGGATCATCTCTTCAGCTTAAAAAGAAACTCAATGCCTGCAAAACGGGATGGTACTCCGCAGAAAAAACTTTTTCATAATTCACCGAACGAAATGAAAAATCCAGAAGTTTTAAACCGCAAAGCCGTCAAAATAACATTATGGACAACAAAAAAAAAACACTCACAGGTCGATAAACGAATTTTTCACGGCTCAATAGTTTTCGACCAGCACAGGAATTTAAATAGCGATTATTTTTTTAAAGAAATAAACAATATATTTTTAATTGACTTTAATTATTTTATTATTATTCACATTCGTAATAAACTGAGTATAACTTCGATTGTACGAGTATATTATTCTAGTACAGTTTTCAACCCCATTTCGCATTTGTTTACATATCACATTTTCGTAAGTATGTACCGACGTAGTACCGCGTTCTACTTCCGACATACGATACGTTATACGATATTACATACGGTATAAAACAACGCACACTTCCGCCTCACGTGCCGGTCTTAGCACGACTGAATGGTTCGCCGGTTCGGACATTTCGCCGTACGGTTATGTTGTTATGATATTCAGTGATGAGTTAACTTTTTTATCTGTAGACACCTCCTTTAGAAAATTACATCAATTCAATTCTCCTTTGTTTTGAATAACGAATGCTATATAACAAACTTACAAATTTAAAAACACTATTCCATCAATGTTGCTTGTTTATTATATACTCGTGCACTCGTATTAATTACAACATACAAACGTCAGAAATATTTCCTCTGCATACATAATTTCGTAATACATATTGATATGATATTTTCGACGAAAAAAACTATTTTTAACGATATAGTAAAAGAAAAAAAATATCCAATTAATTACGCGAAATTTATGAGCGAAATAAATGCTATCAATTGTATCGTGTACAGATTCTTTTTCCGCCATATTTACCCCCTATATGGAGCATTTGGCGCCTCCGGGAATCTGTCACCCGCCGACCGTCGTATATCCTACCAGGGAATGCCGCCATCCCTTAGTTCTGGCGAGTATATCCAACGAATAGTACCAGCCGGTCTTCCAGGACGCCAGAATCCCACCGCTTGGAATAAGAGTGTTAAGGTTACAGATACATGAAGTATATAGATGCAATCGCTTACATAGCCCAGTTTTCGAGGACGTATTGGATTCGTCGTTTTCTGCCACATCGCAGATGAGATTCACGAATGGAAAAAGGCTTTAAAGTATAATGACCTAATATTTTTTTAATAGATGGGCAAGAAATTTAATTCTTGGTGAGATTTTTTTCTTGTTTATTCGATACAATATTTATATTATCTTGTGATTTCGTTATCAATCGAGTACAGTTGAAATCTAGTGGTGCGGCACGCTGTATCGACAGTCTGGCTGGCAGCACTCACGGCAAAGCATCGCATCAAGGTGTTACGTCACAACACCTGTTACCTGGCGTTATAGAAAATACAGCTCCGCATTAGGGAATGGATTTACTAATAGAAATATCACTGTCATAAAATAAGCGATTCAGTTCTCCGCCGCTGACTTCGCCTGCATAAAACGGCGGCTATCACTTCAAAATTCGATTCCATCGGATTCATATTACTGTAGTCATCTAGGTGGTAAGCGCTCCCACATTCACGCAAGTCGCGGGCTCAAATCCGGTAAATGTATAAAAAATGCAGAACCAGAGGACCACTAGGTTGCACGATTAGCTGGAAATCAATCCTTGTGAACAATACATCATTGTGGAAATACAAAAACTTCTCATTCAGAACTAAAGTAACTAAAAAATTTCAGTTCCAAAAATATTTTGTACTCGTGTAAGTTATAAGCAATGGCATAGCTACATATCCAGCGCCCTGGACCAAATAAAATCAGTGCGGTCCCTTGTTTCTGGCGAAATTAGTTCCTTGTTTATTGGCTACTGCGAAATAACATTATGTTTTGTCTTCTATTTTATTTTTTCTAGTTTTTCGCCCCCTCCCATAATTCGTGAGCCTAGAACAGATATCGGAATAGGCAGCTCGTGAGCCACATGGGGCTCTTTGCATGGAAGTTCGCAGCTCTTCGCATAAAATCAAATTTCTAATAAAAAAATCTTAAGATTATTTTTTCTAAAAATCCAAATCCTATCCATATGTATTTCACATATATGCGGCTCTTTGGTACCATTGTGTTTTTTTTAGCAACTTTGCTCTTCTCACTTGACAAACTACCGACCCCTACCCTAGAGCAATTGCTCCATGGTGGCTATGTGACTGGTTATAAGTGTATTCGAATCCAATGTCACAAAATATATTTAACATATAAAAAAATATATTAATGGCCTTTGTTTTTAACTTATATACTTTTAATGCGACTTTTTTCTATAAATTTAACGAAACAACCAAAGGTAGATGTCAATATCAGAACTCTGCACTAGTTTTAAACTCCTAATTAAATATTTAACTCCTATAACTTAATTTTTCTATTATCAAATTTTCTCATCTACATAGCCAATGTAAGTATATCAAGTAGGCCTCCTACAGGTAATTCTTGAATTTGGCCTACATTTTGAAGTCACAGATTTCGCAAAAATCTGTTGCGGGCAAAAGTTCTTCTAAATGAAAAATTTGGTGTTATTGAAAAGAGTAAAGCAACTCTGTGTGTTATTGGTAACGAAAAAGTCATCTTTCATAGATGCAATGTAAAAAGACATTTTGAAAAGTAGCATTCAAATCTCGTTTTTTAAAGAATAATATTACAGCTGCTAGTTTTCAAGTACCCCATTGCATTGCTCGCCATGGAAAACCTCTTTCAAAGGGAGAGTTTGTAAAACAAGCATTTTAAAATGTAGTGCTACTGTTTTCAGATTTTAATGAAAAAGACTTGATTATAAAGCATATAAATGACTTAAAAATAAGTCGCAATACTTTTAAAGATCGAGTAATAGAGTTAGAAAGATATATCCCTTCTCAAATACATAACCACTTACAGTCTGTAGAAATGTATTTGATCACTCTAGATGAGAGTACTAGTGAAAATGGTTATGCACAACTAGCAGTTTTTGCTCGATATAAAGCAGGCAATATAATGAAAGAATTGTTAATAAAACTAATAACGTTGAAAGGAAGATCTACCAGTCTTGATGTTTTGAAATTAGTATATGTACTTGTAACTGTCTGCATACTATACATCAGTAAGCACTATTGGTATTATAATGAGTTTATCAAAGTATTTAACTACAGTGGACTCAACAGGAAAATGCTTAATGTAAAAAATTGGCAAACATGAAATAATATTGCAGTCCCCACAAGATCCGAAAGGCAATGCCGATTATCAAGTCAGTCTATTTTCGAACTCGGTGACACGTATGTTGGGAAGTCTCGCCAGATTAAAAGGTGTTTTTTTATTAAATATACGTACACACAACAGTTATTTGAATTCCACATAATGTGATTGATGTATTTGAGAATTTATAGACTACCAATCTACTACAAGTGTTTATTTTAACAGGAAATTGTATTAATTAAATTTTACAACATAGAAAACATTGGTAAGTTTTTTATTTTGCATGTAAACCATGACCAAAGTGTACAATGAAAAAAAAATTCAGTCCCCTCGTTTTCATTTTACTTTCATTTTTATAATATATAATAAATGTGTAGAATGAGTAAAAAAAAAAATCCAATCATTTTATTATGGCATTTTAATGTCACTTATTTCAATCAAAAAAAAAAAATTATCCATTCCCTCCACTTCTAAAAGCTTGTGCACTGTTAAAAACTTAAGACGATTCTTTAAACAAAATACACTAAATGTGTATAAAAAATTAGTAAATAAAATTTGGTGTGAAATATATAGCATATTGTGATAATGTTTTATATGAAAAGATATATTGTAAGATATACATTAATTTTTATTGAACTGCTTATCTTCCATGACAATTTTTTTTTTTAAGTGTTGATAAAATAACAGATCTTTTTGACAAAAGAAATTAATTATAAATTCAATATAATTAAATATAAATTAAACACATGTTGATCATTAGTAAGTAATCTTCAATGCTTAATATTTTATAGTATAATGTCACAATGAATGGAAAATATGTTCATTTTTTTTAATTTTAACGCTGTCAACTTTTACAGAAAGTAAGACATTTAAAAAAAATTAATATTGCTTAAGATTTGCAACGTTTCATAGTAAATTTGCAACGTTTCAAAGTGAACCTTTATTTCCATGTTGTTTGGATCTTAAAATACTTGCATTATCACAAAAAATACAGTTAAAACATATTTTTTGAATCTGAATATATTTCTTGTCACAATAGTTAGTTACTAGCATGTGAATTTATGGAACTTTTCAAAAATTCAGAAGTTCTTTCCCATTCCTCCTCGTCTGCCACGCCCACGTCTCCAATTATTTCCACCGTTGCCTCTTCCAAAGTTTCTGTTGAAATCACCACTATCATTATAGTTCATACTGTTGTCAATGTTGCCATAGTCAAATTCATTAAAACCTCTAGGGTAGTTAACAGTATTATCAAAACCAGCATCTAACGGATTTCCCAGCAATGACCTGCCCCTTACAGACGTATCGCCTTGTAATTGTGCAACCCTCGATTGATTCCAACTGTAATTGTCATTCTGTTGCTGGCGCACACTATTATTGTCGATATGCCTTTGTCGATTGGGTTCGAGGGAATTCATTTGATAGAGATTTTGGCCATCACCCATATAATTTTGCATATTAGTATATTGAGCCTGTCTGTTGTATTGTTCGCTAGACGCTGGAACCTGTTGACGGTGATCATACTGATTTTGTAATGAGTGGGGATTAATTGATTCAAAATTTTCTTTCAAATAGTTCTGACTCTCGCTTTGTGGATACTGCGAAATTGAGTTATTTGTAAACTGAGCATTTTGAGAGACTTGTCGAATGCCACTGGAAGTATCGACCATGTCATATGTTTTATTACTATCACCAATAATAGCTGTATCAGTGATAACATTATTTTGAAGTGAAGTTGATGGCGATGTCCAGTTGTCTAAGAGATTTTGACTGGACACACTCTTCATCAATTTTAAAACATCATCGATAGATTGTGGAGCCAGGGCAGTCCCTGTAATGCTTGAGTAATTTTTATTTTTTTGTAATGATCCTAATAAATTTGACATGATCGATTGAGCATCAACAGAGGGCATTCGAGTTATTTCTTGAGAATTCAGGTTTTGAGTTTCTGATTTACTTGTTTCTTTAAGAGTCTTTTCAATAATCTGCATTTCTTCTGCCAGTTGTTGTTTCTTCACATTTTCAGAAACGGTTTTTAAAACCTGAAAACAAGTAGAAAAGAGTATGCATGTTAGACAAGTGAATATATTCTTTTAATAATTCTTTTCTTCTCAACTGTACTTCCAATGGGGCATACAGTTTTTTTGCAAAAATTGAATGTCTAAAAAAAAGATGAACTATGAATTAGACCCCACTAATTATAATACACAAGTGAAAGTAAAAATTGGCAGCAGTAAACTCATCTATAGTATGCCAGTTGTATTTTATTTTCATAAATAATAAAAATAGTTTTCGCACCTTTATCATGGAAGCTATTTCAATTATGGTTTAAATGAGTTGAATTCAATTATATCGACACTAATCATCAGATATCAGCAGCTAATATGAAGAAGTTTTCTCAACATGTAAACCTGATACAGAAAAGCAACTGACACCACTAAATCTATGCAAATGCCCTCTCAACAGATTCAGCGGTTATTTTGGGGCAATTCAGTATTAACCACATAATGTAATTATTATTGAGTAACCCTGCCTCTAATAATTCAAAAAGATTAACATCCTGACAAAAAATTCACATGAGTAATGTCATGTCGTGGAAATATGTACCACGAATATATAAATATTTTCACTATCTGATATATCTTAGATAGATTAGTCATAATTTCTTTGTCATTTCATGTAGGAAATAATGTGTAACAAAATAATAATTATTTATATTTTATTTAGATACGCACTTATATCTAATCCGTTTCTGTTACGTGCTCTTTTATCGGTGAGCACTTTTGACGGTGCATCTTTGTTGTATGCTGATTTGTTGGGACACCATCAACATAGATTTTCAAAATTATTTTCTAAGAATTCTCTAAATTAATTATGCAAATCGGTACTGAATCATTTGGTTTTAATACATAATTTACTTGAAATACAGTTATTAAACTTATTTAAAAAAAAATTATTGCATATTGAAAAAATAAATTAAATAAAAATTAAGCATATCAAACAATCTTATTCCAAGAATTCTTTTGAGATTTTACACATGTTTCATCACTTCTATGAGTCACTGCACACTATAACTTATTTTATGTATTATTTTTATTTTTAATCCTGCTTATGTCTCCCACAATTTTGTTATGAGCTCTTTAGTCAGCACACTAATTTTATGGCGCCATACAGATATTTGTTACCATATCAAACATAATGATAATTAATATGTACATGTATATATATTAAAATTGTATGTAACATGACAAAAAATATATAAAATAAATAACACATACCTCATCATACGTATAATCGTCTTCATCATCAGTATCATTAACTTTGCTGATATAATTAGCCTGAATATTCTTGAGAGCGTTAGATGCAGATTTTTCTTGAGAAGAAGGGTTGGTCGGTCCCTGTTTGTTTATGAAAGGACTCATCGGTCTTGTGTTACCTGTTGGTATAAAATCATATTTATACCGATAGTATAAACTGGTGTTTCGCAACTGCTGTGCCGCAGCACAGTAGTGTACCGCGAGATGATGCTGGGTGTGCCATGCCACATTTCTCCATTATTAGAAAAACATGAGAAATACCGCCGCTATGGCTTTCATTATGATTAATAGGGTTATAAAAGTAATACGAAATCAAGCACTCGATGTGGATGAGTGTTTGTTCTTATGCAAAAACTTTTTGATCCATCCATAGTATTACTTTTCATTATTTTATTTACAAATAAGGATATATGCCAATTGGGATGCAAAAAAAAATTATGTTATCTTTATGTCTTCTTATGCGACAAACCTCAAGCCTATAAGAAAATTTCTATTTATATATATTCTATGTGAAAATTTTTGTGGAACTGCTGTTTAATAGAAGATATGTTGAAGAATGTATTGATCAGGTTCAATTATCGTTATCTGAATTGAGTCCATAAACTTTAAATTCATGCTCCAAAACTATTTATACTAGAAATATTAAAGAAAAAGTGAAATTAATAAATTTGTCATATGAAATTTGCAAGAAGCATATGAGGATCTTAGGTCGGTAGATATAGGAGAATTGTTAATTGATAAAACTTATTAGCGAAGAGGAAATAATGAAGATTATTTCTGATACTCCTGAAAGCGAAGAAGTTAATAATTATTAATCGAGACAAACTTACTTTTAGGGCTAGTTCAAACACAGCAGATTCAAACCACATGAAAATCGAAGTTGTTGAGAAGAAACGGTTACTGTGCGGATGTGCAGGGGAAAAAGTGGGGATATTTCATTCCAAAGATATATATATCATAGACTGATTAATGTAAATGTAGATTTTTCAGAGGACATAATAAAGGCCCGTTCCGTTGCACATCTTAGTAAAAATTAGGGATGGTTCAAACCTGTAAAATTGCTGACTGTAAAATGTTTTGTTAATATTTTGTGACTCACTTTTTTGTGCAATGAGAGTGGGGTCAATATCCACAAACATTCTCAACTTCTCCACCCTGGCTGGTTCCTTGGCTTCTAATCTTTTGAGGTAGGCAATCAAGCCGTGCTGCTCACTCGGAGACAGGTCCTTGAAATTTTGCAACAAGGTCTTCAAATCAGAGTCGCTCAAGCCTTCCATCGATAGTGATTCTTCTTCACCCGCTGTTGATGCCCTACAATATATATTACATTATGTAGCAATTATTTAACTCAATTTGATTTACATAAATGCGATATACCTTTCAATAATTCAATAATTAAATGAATTAAAATTCTACAGAAACAATCGACATATTGATGATGTCCTGGCTTACCACTGTCATTACTGAATAAGACTAGTCAAATGATATCAAAACAAAAATAACTTTCAACATTTCTCAATTGGTAAAATTATAAGTCTAATTCTACCAAGCAAGTACTAAATAAGTATTCTGAAAATTAACACGTTGACTGCCAACTACGAGTTATCTCGTAGGTTGTTTACTTGCCCAGGACGCCTACTACAAGTTACCTCGTAGCATAAAAATGTAAATATGAATAGATGGCCTCAGGAAAGAAAATAAAAAAATAAAAATAAAAAAAATTTTTAGGCTTTTTGATTATTACTATGTTAAATCAAATTGGCTCTTAACACTCAGGCAACCGGGCTTTGCGCGCCAAATTTTCGCGTGTTACCGCACATTTTTTGTGATTTTTTTATTTCGCACGGCATTGAGAATTATGCTTATAACTTTGTGCTCAGTGTAGCGAATTGGATAAATTAAAATGTATTGTGCAGCGTATAGTATACGC